>WOUH02005731.1:0-18377 GCA_009936405.2 Stevia rebaudiana
CGACGAGACGGTTCCAACGCCGCTAAAATGAGTTCAATCGGAGTTCGTTTGAGACGGTTATGAGGTTTTTTATAATCACTATTGGGTTTCTTAGAATAAGCACCTTATTTAGAATAACCTTACCCAATATGTATTTAAAAATATACATTAACTCAAACACATAACTCAAATTTACATGTGTAAATATGTATATTAGCATATATTTAAGCCACTGTCTTGTATCAATGGTTTTTAATACATTTTTTTTAATCTTTATATCTATAAATATATATTTTATACCCAGCAACCAAAAGAAAGAAAACAACAAACCATATGAAGATAAGAAAAACGGATTTTTATATTTTCACAAAGAACAATAGAACCATGCTTTAACAAATCATTAAACTAGAATTAACGTCGTTTTATCGTCGTAATCAGTCTTCATCTTTCTTGTCTTTATTCCGAAGTTTCAATCCTTCTACTTTCCCATGATCCGAACCATGTGCTTTATAACGTACTACTCCACGTGCCTCCTTAACTGCAACAAACATAACCTACAGACTTGATATCGACTATACAGAAAGTGATTAAAGCTTGGCTAACAACTTCGAGATGGCTATGAATATCTTAAAGAAAAATAGATAATATTGAACGATTAATTGTGAGCTAGAGATAATATGGTTAGTTTACCAAAGGGAATGGAATACTACCCTTAACTTATTTAGTTAGGATAATTAACTTTTTATTTTTCTACCAAAAATACTTATAATGAATTTTTATCCTTGATAAGATAATTATTCTTAAGTTATGATAAAAAATACATTTCTAAAATGATCTCTTTGTATATATAGATAGAACACACGAGTGGTGGCGACTCAGTCCCTAATGTCAAAACACAAATAAAAAAACACATTGCAACACACAAGTCACGAGCTGCAACAACGACATCAGATCCCTAATATCATACTAGGTAAAAAAAACTACATCGCAACTGGTATCATGTGTCATAAAAACCTAAAACGTACTCTGTTGCAAAAATAAGCATTACTGCGTCGTAAAACCCCAAAGCAAAATTTGCGGTACAAATGAGTCCTACTCCGCAAAAAACCTGAAATCGTATTCATTTGTAAAAATGAGCATCAAGAAAGTCAAATGTAAATTGTTTTAACTTCCCAGATGCATTCAATTGAATCCAACTACTTTAAATTTTTATGGTGTATAAAAAATTCAAATTTATGATATATAAATGCATGTACTTTTGTTTAATAAATAATTCAGTTATGTCATGAAATTTGTGTATATGTTATAAAATTATATAATTTTTATTCATAAATTAGTGTAATACACATGTTTATAACCTAGTTTACTTATAAATAAACAGACACACAAGAAATGACTTTTGTTTGTTGCATCTATTCAAACACCCTCGATACCTATATAAATTAATAAACACAGACAAACCTTCTTTTCATTCTCACAGTGACAGTATTGATTCCTAGGAACTTTCTCTGGTTTAGTATTTTTCAAACTTTCACAATATGCTTTATTCACATGTTATTAGAATTTTAAAAACAATATCAAACTTGTCACGCACTCACGTCCCAACACCACCCCTTAACACCACCCCTTGCTCTTGATGAGTCATATAGCCATTCTTAATTATGACCATCACGGTTGTGGAAACCAAGCTCTTCGCTTTTTTTTCATACACCAACCACAATATTACACCTTATTTTATCTTTTATATTAAACATCACATTAACACAAACACCGATACACATCTTTATCACTTAATTTGACTGCTTGATTATTGCCAACGTGAAGTCACATTTCTATCACCAACTTGATTATTGCCAACGTAAAGTCACTTTTCTATCACCAACCTATAACTACTACACATAGTCTGAATGTGAGGCTTAAACATAAAAGATAACATTAATAAATATTATGGATTTGTGGTTGTTAGAGAAAATATTTAAAAAAAAACCCATAAAACACTAAAGTTTGTTTCAACGCTTGTAATAACCATAAATAAGAATGGCCATAACGCCTCATCATGGGCAAAAGGGCGGTGTTAGAGGCGTGATAGGGTGTCATGTGAAACTACGCTATCACACTTCCTTACATAATTCACCAAATAAGTAGTTAGTGGTTCAAATTCTACAATGTGTTAGTGTGTGAGTTTAGGTCGTGAGTTTTTTTGTGTTCCCCATAAAGAAAAAACTAAATTGCTACATATTAAATACATATTAGAGACCTAGAGCAATGATAAAAAAATAACTAAATTGCCCACTCAAGCTCCACTCACCTGGACGCACCGCATAATCTAAGGTTAGTAAACCACCAGCTACATATTAAATAAAAATGAAAATAACAAAAAACAAAAATTAAGGTAGAAACAAAATAGTACCTGGTTGAAGGAACATATCTTCCGTATCTATCCATTTAAATATACACACAGGAGCATCCATCACCTCACATGCTAGTCCCTAAAAACCGAACAAAAACCAAGCCTAAAAACATATTCATTGGTTTAATTTCTTTGTGATTACATTCTAAATGAGACTGTTTTACATTTGCAATGTAGAAGTAAATGAGTTAAACCGTCAAGAGGCTCCCGGCACGTGCCCTCATTGTGGTGGTAAAGTGGAGGCTGTCGATTGTGCTCACAAATGGAGGTTTTGCTTCGTGCGGGTTTGCAATATCACTAAAAGAAGCTACAAATGCTCACTTTGTTCTAAACGTTTGGAGTTCTTGTATTCGTAGCTAATCTCGTACGTTCTACTGTTATAGTCTCCTACTACGTACTCAGACTACTGGTAATTAAAGTGGTGTATTATCCAACCAGATGGTTATGAGTTTGATTATGTAAGGTGTTGTAGGTTCTAGTGATTTTATGTTGGCACCCTAGGTGTTGTTAAAAAAGGTAGTATAAGTTGTGATGAGAGTATTGTATTTGTTTATTGCAGCTCTAATTTGGATTGTTTTGTTGAAGAGATAGATGGCAAACAACATTTGATATTAGATTAAGATATTTGATATGTATATCATGTATTCATGTAACGTGTGTATGTCTTAATGGGTATGATAACGAAGAAATGAATATGTATCAAGAGGATTGATCATGGAAAATTCGTTTATGGGTTGTTTTACTATTTTATTCTCGATTTATATTTACTTTCAAAGTCATTTTCATAATACGCTTTGTTTATCATGTGATTTAGGAGTATAAAATAGACAGAAGTTTTTCTTAATTTTTTTAACAACGTACATTTTTTTTATTCCGCATTGGTAGTGTCGAAGCCTTAATTTACATCTAAGGGGCAATACTTTAATTAATTCCAATGATTTTACCATAGGAAGTTATGAACCCAACTCCCCCACCCATTTCTTCACTTACAAAAATGCCTTTGAAACAAATTAATCAAATCTATTCATTATTTTGAATATGAAAGAACAATTTAATTTATATAAACACCAACTCACACATTTATTTAATTCAGTACTCCTCATTCTACCCCACAATCTACAACGAGACTCAAACCCTAGAGGGCATCATTTATCCATACTAGTGTCAAAGTAGGTTTTTCGTTTCATCCTTAACCATCTTTATATAACGAAAATGCTTAGTTAGATATCCTTCAACTTTTTTGCATCTTTAGACATCCATCAACATTTTATAAGTTTGTTCATCGAGTTTGTTTGGTTGTAGATATCCTCTCTCTCCAGTATACAGTTCCAAAAATGGATCGACATGCCTAACTAAGTAACTACACCGAGTGTAACTGAAGTAGTATTTCCTCTCGACAGCGCAAGTCCACATGGGACACCCCTCTGATGACACCCCACCATCCTAATATGTATGTAAAAGTAAATGGTACACAATGTCTAATTAAAACTAATTATACACTTGTTTAATTAAGTTCTAATTCAGATTTAAAAATGTGCTTATAGAATTTATACCTTAAGAAAGTATAAGATTGTGAAGGAAAGATTAGAGAATCAAGCACGTATTTTTCTTTATTCTTTTCATCTGAGGAAAAAAAAAACACTATTAATTCAGTAATATAAGTGTTATATAAGTATGACACAACGTTGTTCTTCTCATTCTTTATCACATTGAGTGCTTAAGATAATTCATAGCTTCCCAACTATTTATTATAACAAATTATGAAATTCTATCATCCATCTATGTTGTGAAATTTACGATAAGTATATGTTAGTAAATGTGTCACATAATTCATTTTTTAAATACTTAGTGGTTATTATTTTTAATATATAAGTATTATTAAAATAATAAAACACTACGTACATACATAAAGTAATTTATGCATACATGACATAATGTACAACAATACAATATTTAAGAATAAGTACATGTAACAGCATTTACAACTCATTTTCTATTTCTTGTATTTCTTCAAGATTAAAAGATTGAAGTTAATTTGCATCTACATCTTATTCTTCATTTCATTCTTTATTTCCAAAATTTATATTTTTTTTATATAGATTATGTAAATATTAAAAATCATTATATATATTTTTTGTGACTGTATAATAGATAAAATAATAATAAAATAACTGTCAGTTAGAGAATGAGATGTGAAAGTTAAACAATTTTTTTATAAAATTAAAAAAAGATTATATTTGGTTAACTATAGAGATAAACATAGGAAATGTAATGTGAATAACTTTAGACCCAGTAAACCTAAAAAAACTTGTAAGCTTGTGACTACTAAACTACTATTGGACTATAACTAATAAAAAAATGGGGTTAAATCTTAGACTGGGTGTAGTGGAGGAGAAAAGGGGCGTGGAAGGGGCTTCAACGCCGACCAACACCGAAACGCCGGGGCGTTGAAGGGGCGTGGGAGGGTTGGGCGTCGAGTTTTCCACAGGCGTGGAGAAGAGAGAAAGAGACGTTGAGGGTGTGGGGCCCACGGCTTTTGACCGGAATATTGAAGCTTCTGCTGTTTTTCCGGCGATTTTCCGGAGAGAAGATGAAACCGGGATGAAGAAGACGAAGTGGCCCTATTTTCTTTTTAACCCCCTCAAAGATATTTTCTTTTTAACCCCCTCAATTTTCAAAAAAAAGATATTTGCTGCAAGAGTTTTTATAAAAACTTATTTAATGGCCCTATTTTTTATAATTTAGTTGTTGCAAGAGTTTTTATAAAAAACTTATTAAAAGAATTATAAAAAAAATTAATCATTAAAATAATCAATACATTTTCTCTCTCCCTCACTTACCACTACACCCATTTTCCTTTACCATTTCTCTCTTCTGCGTGGCACTGACGAATCATAACCCACACCTTCTCCACGCCTTTACCACTACACATGGTCTTACGATTGGACCTATATACTGCGTATACATTCCACAAAATGTCCGTAGGCCAATAAGCGTGATTAAACTAATTAATTAAACACTTACAGAAGGTTTCGAATTGAAACTAAAAAGATCTTAGGGGACTGGTAGAGAGTATCTTACATAAGAAAAGTGTGTAAGATGAAACGATCGAATGGCGCGCATAACTTTTTAAATTATTATATACCGTGGATCGTTAAAAAATCAACTAGATTGTATTTTTGTAACATCTTTATAGTTTCTGAGGCACTGCAAATGTGGGGAATCTGGTAATGACAACAAGTTAGGACAGACTTGTTTATAAACAGGGACCATATCGTGTCCAAGGGGACCTACCACGACCTACGACTTTACAGCCATGAAAGTGGGTAAATTAATATTGCTAGTAAGAAACTAAGATTGCTCACTTTTTTTTTCCCTAGAACCCTAAAAGATTATTATTTTTATTTATATTATGATAATCCGAAAGATTCAACTCACTAACTTGCTTAAAAATTAATAAAAGAAAAGTAAATTCCTAATTTTTTCTTGATATGTATCAGTTTGCTGGAATTTTCCTTTACTTTAATATTGTTTAAACTGTTATTATTTTAAAAAATTTGCTCATATTATGTCAATTCTACTAAGTGCTATTATTTTTTTTCCTGTAATTAAGAGTCAAATGACAGATTTACCCAGATGACAAAAAATGCAATATATCGTTTTAAACGACGAATCTTTAATTTATTTTTATCACTTTTATCCTTTAAATTTCTTTAAAAGAGTTTATAAATTAATTTATTTTGTTTTTTTTTTAATTTATTACTATTATTATGCTACAAATATTACAATCTTATTTAATATGTTTTTATATAAGCTCAATAATTTCAAGATTGTTTCAATTGCCTCCCCTAATTTGGATATATTTATATCTTATGTTCTATAAACTACACAAATTTTATATTAAAGTAAAAAACAAATTTAGTACATATTTAATTTCATATTTTCAAAAGTCGATTCGTCTTTTGTTCTTGACACCGCTCACTATCGATACATTATAATGGTAAATTGACACCGTTCACTATCATTCTATAATATTTTTTAACTTTAATATTTACTCCCTAAGGGCTGTATATTACTTCCTAAGGGTCGGCTATGGATAGTGAGCGGTGTCACTAACAAAAAACGAACCGACTTTAACAGTAGTAAATTTGATATATACTAAATTTATGTTTTTTACTTTTATAAAGGATTTTTATAGTTTCATAGATTATACGATATAAACGTATGCAAAGTTAGCGGCCAAAATTTAGATAATCTAAAAAAACGTAATAAATTAATCAAAAAACAAAATAAATAAATTATATACACTTTTTTATAAGCAGTTATTTATTTTTAATAAAATAAGTTGATTAAATAATAAATTAATATAATAACAAAAAAAAAGATAAAGTAAAAAAATAGAAAAGAAAAAAAGAAGTAAATTACAAACTTCTTTTAAAGAACTAATATTACAGTATTTGCCTTTTGGCGATTTAGTCATTTCATTCTTAAATTAAAAGTAAATTAAAAGAAAGCTAACAACATGTAGTAGAAGATACATGATATGTGCAAAACTTTCAAAATATGGCCCATCTTAGTAATCATTAAAATTAAGGAACAATAAAAAAAAATGTTATATATTTTAAGGACAGAATCAGTAATTTACTATAATAAAAAACTCACGCTTTCTTGCCGAGTTGACACCATAGGATCTCTTGTTCCCTCATTGTGACGAGAAAGCTTAAAATTTGTATTTACAATTTAGAAAATATTCTCATCACTACAATTTAACTTCAAATATTTTGACATGCATCATAAAAGGATATGGCTTTTTTAATGACCTCTCTTGATGAATGATGAGTGTTTCATGATTCTAGTCGTAAGCAGCTACAAAAAACTTACTTGGTATCTATATTGTCACCGTCTGATTCGACTTGAAAGAAAAATAGTCATATTGAAGTGGTACATTATTAAACCATCGTAATTAAAAAATTAAATAGTTTGATGGCTGCTTTCATGTCGACAGCTCGACACTGATGGTGATTTTCTAGATTAAACGTTTTCACTTGGTGTTTATAATAAATCCATCTTTAGTTTTTCTCTATTTGTAACTAAATGAAAAGGGGTACATTACAATTTACAACTTGAGTAAAGCAATATAAACTTAAATACTAGAATGCCTAAAAGCAATATAAATGTGTCCAATAACATAGAACTTGTCCAATAAAAACATAGAGTGCATGCTAGTCTAGAGAGGGTCCATTGATTGAAACCTGTGACGATATCCCTTTCCTGTTTTTCTTCTCTCAAAATTTATACCAAGAGGTATAAACATATATGAATTATTAAACAAATTGTTATCTAACGCCACGTATATAACTACAAACACTCTAAACATGAAATAAATAAGTTGACCATAAAACCAAACTAAAGTGTTGTTTGTTAAAGTTGTGTTGAACCATTAAAGAGTGTGATCATGAGTGATTAAGAGGTAATCTCTGCATAATTCAACATCTTCCTGAAACTAACTCATTAACAAACTTCAAAACCATTAAAAGGTGTAAACAAACAACTTCTACCTCTTATTAATTCAAAGGTAGCCTCATTGAGGCTACCAAACAACTCCAAAGCTACCGAAATCAACCGAATATTTGTTATATCATTAAGTGGTTTAGATCTCCATATAGGCAATCGGTAGTATCACTAGGAAAGTTTGGGTTTTGAAAGAGCCTACTGGCTCCCATGTTCTTGGGCCTTGAGGCGGACTTTACTATGAAATATCGTTTCTTATTGAGTGCTTTACAAAACAATTAGTATTTTCAAGTGATTTTGAAAAGTAATCGTAAAACCAGGAAATCACATGGCCCAAGCGAACTCAATGAAAGTCGTACTAACGAATTCAAGAATTGAAAGTTTTTTCACTAAATAACAAACCTAAAATTATCCTTAGATAAAAAAAATTCATCAATAATTTTCTGCCCTAGTGGTTGAGGTGAGGTGTATCTGATGGAGAGGTTTCAGGTTCAAGTCTCACTTAAGACATAAAACTCAAATGATTGAATCACTTGACATTGGATTAAAAAAATAAGAGATTTTTTGCCTTTTATGATACAAAGTTGACCAATCATTGCGGTTTAAAAAAAAAGATTAAATAAAGTGGTTTTTAAATAAATCCTGGCAGTTTCATATATCAATTTTTATGCTGGTAAAATGTTATAATCCTTTAATCTATATTTATAAAAAAACATGTATATTAGGAAAAAGAACTTATTTTTAGAAAATAATGATACTAAAGTTTGGAGGAGATATAAGAATTTTTGGAACATAAAAATGACAAATTAACAATGGGAGGAGAATTGCGTTGTTGCTTCTCTTGAACATCACCCTCACCTTTTATCATTGTACTCTTCTAGTCCCCACAAGTTATATCATAGCCCCAAGAAAGGACAACCCTATTCATGGAGTCATGGACAACATTGATGCCTAGGGCTCTTTCTCTTGTCACGCTCATCTAGTCAATTTTATATGCTTTTAAATGATAAGGTAATTTACACATAATAAATTTTCTTTATAAGAAGTGATTTGTATATCGTGAGTACTATACTCTTTGTTTGTTATATAACTTACTGAAGGGTTAATCTTAATATTTCATATGTGAAATATGATTGTGGTTGAAATAAAGAAAGTTAAAAAGTTAAGGTGAAAATAAGATAAACATAGTAAAAATGATTAGCTAAGATAAATTTGCTCAGTTATGATTAACATGGTTTAGTATTATTGTTTTGTTTATCATTTAGTTGTTTATTATTTAGTTATTTAGTTGCAAGGATACTTTTACTACAAGGGCAATTGATCAGGGTCGTGAGGGGTGTCATGAGCACACCTTCAACCACTTCTCTTCCTATGATTAAGTCATGAAGTGGGTAAATATAAACATTTTTTTAGAGTTGGTGGGATGAAGACTCCTACTCTTAGTTATATCACTTACTAAGTTACTAGCATGATGAGTGAATAGAGTAATGTGACCCAGTAAAGTAAGTGTGATATGATAGTTTAATGTGTATTACTCTTAAATCTCAAACTCACTACAAACTTAAAGTACACATCTTATGTATGCAACCTTTTCAAGTTAGTACACAAAGATGTTACTCTATTCAAACCATATAACTCTTTTTACAATTAACTCTATTTTATATACACCCTCACTTTGTAAGAGTGGAAGTAACATTGGTTATTCCAAGCATTCATCAAGACTAATGGATTACCACACAAACCAATTCGATAACAAGTTCTTTTTTTTTTTATCGTAAATTAACACACTTCTAACTTGCTTAATCTATTACTAAATCCATAACATTTGTCTCTTTTAACCGACTAAAGTTACTCAGTTCCAACTTATTATTCCAATTTCATAACACTTTGACGATAGATGTCCAAGTAGGAATGCTTAAAATTCAATATCCAAAAAATTCAGGTTATTCGAATTAAGAAGATAAAGTAATGAATGTTTATTATTTAATGATTTCTAAAACCAATTAAGATATTTAAATTATCCAAAACATTTTTAAATTGGTTGTGTTGTTTTTACACCTTAAATCTCTTAAATACCCAAAATACGACCGGTATAGGCCTTTACGGATCGTATAGGTATCCTGTACGACGAAAAATCCCATGACAGTTGAAGTGATTTGATATGAAATACAATGTAGAATGAGAATCAAACTACCCAACACAGATTTCTATTATTTAAATTGAAGAAGAAGGAGATGGGAGTACAGAGAAAATTGAGATGAGAAAGCAGAACATTCACACGTAATTCATTTATACCCTAATCTTACTTTTTACTTATGATTTATATTACGAGATGATAATTCTTCCCCCTTTTGACTAGATGGGCCTTTGCTACTTTTGAATTGGGCTGCTTTGGTTGGTCCATTAAGGTCTCATAGTCATCATTTGGGCTTAGACCAACAATGCTCGTAACAACAGTTGTATGATTGGACCGTAGCCTTGTACGGGTCGTATAGGATACACTGAAAGATGACATGTCTGTCGTATGATTGGACCTTGTATGACCCATATTTTTCTATAGGTCTTAACAGTTAACATATAGTTATAAAGGTCTTATACGTATACTTCTATATGACCCGTATATGACTATAGAATCTAAAAACTTTCCGTCGTTTGAAACATATTCAATACTGAAAAATAAAAATAATAATATGATTTCGGATATCCAATAAAACCCTAGGTGACATCCTAAAACCCCTC
Source organism: Stevia rebaudiana (assembly GCA_009936405.2). Taxonomy (NCBI): domain Eukaryota; kingdom Viridiplantae; phylum Streptophyta; class Magnoliopsida; order Asterales; family Asteraceae; genus Stevia; species Stevia rebaudiana. Next base: position 10,640 of record WOUH02005731.1, read on the forward strand.
TTCTTCTCCTTGGTCGGCGGCCCGTGAGAGCTGAAGAGAGGCTTTCTTCCCTAATTTAAACAAGAACCCTAAATTCGCTATCACCAACACCGTCTGCAAAATATCAGGAAGATGACAGCTACTTCTACAGAGGCCGATGGAAGCATCAAAATTGCTTCTTTATCTCCGGAAACAAAGGCGATTCTGCATCAATCTATCCTTCATTATCTCCATCGCAATGGATTCACCAAAACACTCAAACGATTTCAGTCCGAGGCTAAAATTCAGGTTTTTTTTTTATAGTTATGCTGTTAATATATGCCTGATAATTGAAATATACAGTCATTTGTAAGAAGATTGAAACTTTAGGTTAGTTTAGAAGCTCTAGATACAATCATGTGTTGTTTGAATTATAGTGGTTTCGGATTGGTGTCTAATGGCAGTTTTTGCTAGCTAAATGCATAGACAGTTGGATTGTATGATGCAGATGAGTGGCGTTATTAGCTGTGTTGACCTACAGAATAACTTTGTAGAAATTTTGGTTGAAAATTTGAAATGTCTCTACAAATCCCCATTTTTGATGGTTAATTAGTTAAGATTGAGTAATGTTATGTCAGATAATCAAACATGCTATTTTTTAATTGATGCTTTAAGATAACTTCTTGATTTAGTAATGAATAAAGCTGCAAATTTGAAGTTTGTATATGGGGTTAGAGAAAGTACTTTATCAGTCCTCTGGTTTTAGACACATTTGCTATCAAATTCTTTAGATTTTATGCATTTTATTTAGAATTCATGTTCCATTAGAGCTTTTATTTCCTTATGGTCTGGTGTAACTTCTATTGTAATGCTTTTGTGCGATTTAGTCCTAAATTTGAAATTTTAGTAATCAGTTTTTTTTTTTTTTTTTTTTTTGTGCAGAATGACACATTGAAGGCTTCTTCAACTAACTTGGAGGACATCTTCTGCAAATACATAAATACCTAGTAGGATAACAATATCAAATATTTTTTTATCATCTTATTATATAATCTTTGATTATAGTTTAATAAGTTTCATAATATAATCCTAATAAAGCTCTTGGATTTTCAATTTTTGTTATGCAGTTGTCAAACTGAAGATAATGTGGCTGTTGAATCTGAAACTAAAACAAAAAAGAAGAAGAAAAACAAACATGATTCAGCTTCTGTTGATGAAATTAAAGAAACAAAATCAGATGCACCAAAGAAACTTGCAGATGATATTGTGAACGGTTTGGAGGTAAATGAATTAAAGAAAAAAAAGAAAGAGAAGAAGAAAAACATCAACCAACAAGATGTATGTTCTGAAGAAAATGAAGATGTTGATCCAAAAAAGAGTTCTAAAAAAAGGAAAAGATTGTTGTCTGATGAAAATGAAAACGAAAACGGACATCAATCTGACAAGATTGAAACAAAACAAACTGTTGAAATTTCAGCAAATGGAAATGACAAATCAGAGATAAATGGGGTAGAAACTTCTGGAAAGTCTGGGAAAAAGCAACGTATTGGTTCCGCTGAGGTTTGTATTTTTTTATTTTATTTTTCTTTATTTTATTTTTAATTAATGCGGAAAAATTGATGGCCCGATGGGTTGGGTTAAGGTGTCAAAATGAGTAATCTTTTTACTTTTTTTATCTTTAATATGTATTGTGTAAATGTTTTTTGTACCAAGACATTAACATGTCTAATATGATTACAATTTTTTTTATTTCATTAAAATATATTTTTGATCTAGTAGAGGTAAAAAAAAGTTAAAGAAACATAACTTGAATTGATCTCTTTCACTTTTGTTGGTTTGGTTTGATGAGGAAATAATTTACTTAAATAACTCTTTTGATTGATTATTGTAGCCAAAGACGCAAAATGCATTTCAAAGGGTGAAAATTGATCAAGTCGAATTCGCGCATGAGAAATTGCAAGATAATTCATACTGGGCAAAGGTATGATCTTGTAACATGTATACGTATACTCGCTTTTTTTAACAAGTACAATGTTCGTCATTTTTTTTTTGCCTCATTTTCATATTTAAATAAGACCCGTAAACTAGATTCAACTAATTAACTAATTTAATTATTTAAATAATAATCCAGGATGGTGCAGAAGTTGGATATGGTGCTAAAGCGCAAGAAGTTCTTGGTCAAGTTAGAGGGAGGTATAATCAGTATTTTTTTAAAATAATTTTAGTTGATTTAAAAAAAAAAACTTTTTGCATAATCAGGATTTGTTAGAACACAACACACAATTATCTAATTATTTAATTATCTAATTACTACTATTTTAACAGCGTTAGTGTACAAAACACTATCTAACAACCTGTTTATCACAACTGATATCTGTTTACACACATTTAAAATTTTGGGTTCTTTTATTTAAATTTATAATATTTATAGGGGCTTTCGTCATGAAAAGACGAAAAAGAAGCGAGGAAGCTATAGAGGAGGTCAAATTGATTTACAATCACATTCAGTAAAGTTTAATTATTCCGATGAAGAGTGATCTCAAAGAGATTGATAATCGATTTTGTAACAACCAGATGATCAAGATTCAAGTGTAATCGTATGTATTCGCCTCAAATTTCATTCAGATTTCACTATATATTCGCATAAACACTTTCTATAGTTTCATCTCTGTAAAACATGCTCCATGATTCTTAATTTTGCAATTTATGTACCCTTGAATGTTTTATTAATTTTGGTTAGAAACACTTTCCATTTGACTCAAACATTAATCACAGTTTGCTTGTTTTCTTAATAATGGTTAATTTATTTTTTTATAGGTTAAATATGTTATAGTATACTTGACCCATTCTTATAATCCGATGTTGTCACTATTAATTTGTGTTTAATTTTCTAACTGTTGATTATATTAGTGGATACAATTATAACACACAAACACAACACTTTGATTAAACTTTTAATGTCCAACATACACATGACAAACTTTGGCGTCTTATTTAAACTTTATTACAACTTGGTGCTTGTTTATTTACAAAAACAAGCATATGCGGGGTGATTCGCTTTTGCTATATAAGACGAGACATGATCTTGTGCCAAACTTGATGTTGTTTGAGCTGGCACAAGAATGTCAGTCCTGCTATTAGCAATCCTATTTCCCGCCACATTCGCATAAAACAAGCCCGATTTTGTGGGCACGAAAACGTCACTAATTGAGCACACATGGAAGTCGATGATCTCTTGTTTCAGCTCAGATGTTTTAAGGTCGAGAAACTTGTCATTTTTGGCTTCTTGGATTATATCCTCCTGTTTCAAGTATATGTAGGTCAATCAAAACATCTTGTCGATAAGATTTATACGCATAATAGAGCCCGTAAAATAGTTACTTTTGAATAAAAAGATTTACGATGTACTTTTTCAAACGGTTTTTTAACACGTCTAATATCTTTGGTATTTAGCGCTTCAAAACATACAAGTCACTATCTTAGAGATACTATACAGTATAGATAAGATATAGATGAAAACATAAAAAATAAACTTTTTTCTTAAAGAAAATACTTCTTTTAACCTTCACCTATTAGTTTGTTGAGTAAATACTTTGATTTGACATATTTGAGTTTGGAAATGACATTTGAGTTTAGAAATGACCTGAATCGACCCATCTATCATCTATTAGTTGATGAACTGAAACTGTTAATTTTAAAGACAACTTGCACCTTTGTGAGTGTGTTGGGGTACAAATCTTTTAACGCGCGAAGGCTACGATCCGCTATTGGTTGAGTCACATAAATCGTCAAGTCTCGTAGATAACCAATCCGTTGAAAAAATTGAGCGATTTCAACCGGGTTGTAACAGTTTTTCATCCCTTCGCTCGCTTTACTTCGACATACGCTCGTTCCCAACATCTCGGTCTTATAGTCGATTGCAACAAAGTGACCATTTGGTTTGCGACTTTTCAAGTTCCCGACAATCGAGTCCACTAGTTTCTGCAGCTCGGGTTTCAAACGTAGAGCCTCAAACATCGCCCAACACGAATAAGGGTTCATATCCTTGTCCACTTCCCCTTGTCGCGTGGTTGATTTTTCAAGATAGCTTATAACCCGCACGTTTTGTGACGTTTTAAACATCGGTTCGATGTTGTTCATAATGTAGTCCCGGTTCGCGTTGTAGGGAACTTTCACGTTAATGGACTTTTGTGCCGTTATTTCGTGGGGTTTACGCGTTTCTACTTGAATCACACCGCGCATGCTTGTGATGAACTTTTCAGTATCATAGATCTCTCCGAAAGCCCTGAAATACATCGATCAAACGTTAAGTCGAACCATTAACCATAAAATATTAAAAATCAGGCACGATGATTTACTGACCTTTTTTCGCCTTTGCTCCCAATGATCTCTGGAAGAACAAGAGTTGCACCAAGATGTTTAGCAACTAGCACCGCATTAGCGACCTAAATGAACCATTTTATGTGAGTGGTATTAAACCGAAAGAACATTTAGATAAAAGTTAAACGAATTCGGAAACAAAATGAGGTACCTGTGAAACGTGATATTCGGGGCCATTGGTTAATGAAAACGTTACGAAACCTTTCGACGGTGGTGCTACTTTGGCTATAACAAAAACGGGTGATATGATCATAATTGATAACCAAAGGCGATCTTAACATATATTTGACACATTATAAGTGACTCTTAGAACGTTTATTATTTAATGACACATTATACTATAAGCGTACGTCTAAGAGTCGTTAATACTCTTTTAGGACAAACCCGATGCACAAGACTTCAACATCTGGGTGTCGTTACTTAATATAATTACTTACGAGGTGAAGAGTTGTTCCAACAAAGCTTTAACCGTTGACCATAATTTTTCGATGTTTGACTTGGAAGCTGGAGAAACTTGTGTCTTGTCATTGACGTGAAGTCTTGGTAAACATGCAACCCCTTAGGGACATCCATCTGCAAGAGGGATATAAACGTCATAATAATATCATATATTTTGAGAAGAATAAGTTTGAACTTAGAATATTTTTATCTTAAAAATTACAAGAGTTGTAATTCTTCTGGCAACTTGTTCAAAATGATCTTTTGGTTATTGTCATTTTGATCATTGTATTATAACGTCTTAAATTTGATTAAAAGTGAGATTTATATTTATATTATTGGTTTTATGAAACATTTTAGTGGTAAGGTGTATCTCTTCTTCTTTTGAGGTGGACGGATGGAGTGTTCAAATCATGTTAAAGACATTTTGTGTAAATTTAGAAAACGAGTGTGTGTTTGCGGTTCTAAAAATAAAAAAAAAATAAAAGAATAACTTAATTCGAATAAAAACAAATTATGAGTAAAGTAAATAAAACCGTAACTTAATTTAGGGTAATTTGGTAAATTTTGTTTTTTCTTCTAATGAATATATATAATTCAGATTGGAACTGTGTTTGTCCAAAATCACGAATTCAAAATCGATATTAAAATTGAAATCTGAAATCAAATCGTTCACTGACCGATTGAAATTTTCAAAAGTCGAATTTAGCAACTAATAAAAATGTTTCAGTAAATGAATATTTATTGTTGATAGAAGATATGATATCAAAAACACTTACCAAAACATCTCCATCAAAGTGATCTCTTTTAACCATGTTGCCAAGCATCACAAACATGGACAATGTAAGAAATGCTCCCATAACTTCTCTCACATCCATCACTACCCAACTTTTTTATAACTCTTTATTTGAAAAGGGAAATAAATCTAAAGGAGAATATCAAAGCATAGTTCAAGGTAGAGAACTAAGGCTTCTCTTCTTTTCTTTTGATGTGTGTTGATAGTGATTTTTTTTTCTAGCTTATATAATAGGTATGTGAATTTACTTTTCATTTATTTCGGCTCCATAAATAGATAAAAACATAGGAATGCCGATTAAGAAAGAGAAGAAGTAGCGGTAAAGAGAAGAAAGGAATGTTAAACTTGGTATGCGGACAACAAATACAGCTTGCATGATTCATTAGATCGCTTTGTTTTCTTAAAAATAGTAAAAATTTATTAATGAATCGGTGAGGGGAGACTGTATCTAAGGAAATACGTAGTTGAATAAGGACTGAGTAGGACACGCGGCCTCGAATTTGACGACACTTGTCATAGGAGAAGATTGCGTATACGAACTTTCAATTGTCATTCGTCACAATATTGGTCACGCACTCTAACTCGAGCTTGCTTGTTGTAACATCCCAACCCAACCCAGAACTACTAACATATCACCTTTACACAAACATGTAATTCTATTAGTGATTAATATGTTATAACATATGAAATAGAGGCATAATATCAATTTATCAAATTCTCTGCGTGCTCGATGCCGCACTATATAGTCTTCATAAAATGTCGTACAACATAGAACAATATGTTTTAAATAATTAACTCTTGAGTGGATCGAGGGCAACAAAATAAAAATAAAACTCTGATTAAATAAGAATCATAGATACTAAACATAACACAATTGGCTTCATAATAATATACTTAAACTCAACGAGCATCAATAAATTAATAATGCTATAAGGGCATATGTAGCCAACACATTGTCACACAGTCATCTTTTGAGGCCTCGTGTGTCGCCCTTGTCACTCAAGAAGCAACCAATATGTTAAGCTTATAGTTATGGTCATTGGTTTTGTCCTACCAAAGACTCTACCAGAGAATTGACCACAACTCCTTACCAATGGTGCATTCGATGTGCAAACACATCCAGACACCTATACTTTACAAATTGCCGATGTTGTCCCTAACGAGTTACAAATTGCCGATGTTGCCCCTAACGAGAACTCAAACTAACTAATATACCAAAGCGTTCAAGCAAAACCAAGTAAATACGAACATTAAACATTTGGCACATCACATTTTCTCAACACCAAATCATGCGTGTCCATACTTAGCTTTCAAGGCCAACTTTCAATCTAGGTTTTATCCCCCATAGTGACTGTATATGAATTGCTATTATACCCTTACTAGAGAACAAAATAATTGCTATTATGCCCTTAATAGAGAACAAAATCCTAGTTTGCACATCAGGTGAATAGCAAATAAAAATTCTTAGTTCTTTTCCGAATAATCAATACCATACAACCATGTTATTATTTAGAGTAAATTACACTTACATTTTTATTCATATACAAAAGGTGCAACTTAATTGCTATATCACAAATTTAGTCCTTTCTAAACATATAAGCTAAATCCTAAAAGTTAAATTTTAATTAATGGAGTAAATTACACTTTTTTTATTCATCTTTTATGTTTAGAGGCTATCACAAATTTAATCATTTCTACTAATTGGCGTAAAAAATCCTACTCTCATGTTCGGGTTTTCATATATCTATCAACCTGAAAACGTATCCACAAAACCAATAGAGTAAATTACATTTTTGACTTGAGGATTAACTTGTTTAACCATTTTGGTAAAAAAAAAATTAGTCTAAATTATTTTTTCCAAGTGTTAAAAGCTTGAAATTAAAATGTAAGGATTGATAAAAGTGATTTAAAATGTGCGTAAAATTTTGAACAGTTGATAAGTTGTTGTAAGGGTTCTAACGCAGTCTTATAACACATGTGTATCAAAATCTACAGGGGCGGTTCTATATGGTTGTTAGGGGTCTCCCAGAAGACCGCTGGAATTTTAGCCCGTAGTGTAAAAAAAAAAAAAAAATTTCGTTTATAAATTCGGACATCGATAAATGAAAATTTGGAGACCCCTATTGTGTTTTTGTGGACCCAATCTATTGAAAAAAGGCATCAGTT
>WOUH02005767.1:0-18369 GCA_009936405.2 Stevia rebaudiana
TGTTTAACTACTAAAACAAACATGATTCTATGTTCATCTAACACCCAAACACATAAAATCATCAATACATCACACAACTTCTTATCTTACATCAAGAACACACGAAAGGCAAGTGTACCCCATCATATTTGTGATATAGCTTTGATAAGAACCGAGTATCAATCCTTGGACACTGGTGTTCAAGTACTGAATCTTTGTCGATTACTAACTGGGTTTTAAACAAGTCATTTTGAGATGATTACCTTTTTCTTTTTGTTTTAAAGTTTTATAATTAAAGCAGATAAATTGATATATAAAGTTCATAATATGAGAAGGTTATCACCCCAACCCAGAATCCACTTAACCCGATGTTTTGTTGTGTGGTAAACCGACTACCTAATTGTAACACCGGTCGCGATCCGGTTACTGATTAACGAGTCAGACAATGGATTTACCCAGAATGTGACGATTAAAGTAACTTATGATATAATGTTAACATTAGTATTATTATATTATTATAAAGTCGGTTTAGACAGTCGAACGTGAAGTGCGGGAACGAAACGATAAAACAGTGTGGTAACGCCTAGTTGTCAGATTTAACGATTCAGACTTCACGATACGTGAATTGAGGTAAAAAGTATTCCGAAATACTAAATAATAGATGTTAGTAATATTCAGTTATCAAGAACGACGTTCGGTACACATAAAATAGAAGAAACATACAAACGCGGTAGTTACGCGATGATGTCGAGTTTAACGCAATTGTACAATGGATTAGTTTTATTTGAAGAACAAATAACCCGAGAAGGTTTTCATAATCCTCAAAACATTCCGGTTCCGAAAATATGATCGTGACGATTTTTGGAATACGTAATGGGTGCGAGGTACGATCGGAACGCGTGCACAAAGCAAACTATATAAACAGGGAACACCCATTTGTTGCTCATTTTCTTAACAAAGCACAAACACACTTTAGAGAGAGAGATTTTTCTCTCTAGAAAGGAGGAATCCGGCCAGCAAATTCCGACCGTCTGGCGGTGGTCCGGCAGCGGTGATGCGGTGGTCCGGCAGCGGATTCCGGCCAAAATTTCCAGCGAAGTGAGAAACGTACCTGGATCGATTCTCCTCGACGTTCTGAGCAACTTTCCCTTCATGTGCGACGTCTAAATCGGACTCTACGGTGGTGAAAACGACGGTTAAAGATCCGAAAGTTAGGGTTTTCACCCGAGTCAAACGCGATGGTTTACGACGGGCTTGGGGGCTGGTGGTTGCTCGATGGTTCAAGAGGTGGAGATTAAGATCCAGGTTCCAGTCAGATGCGTATTCTGGCAACAGAGCCGGTCTCCGACGAGTTTCAGGTAAGTCTCCGGTCCACAATTCCGAGCTAGCTTTCTTTTTTCCGGTTGCTTGTTCTTATTAAACGGAATTTGAGCAGATTTGAACTTTGGGAGTTTGTATTGTCATTTACGGCAAAGGTAGAGGTTTCCGGCGACGGACTGGTTGCCGGTAGTGGTGACAGTAATGATGGTTTTGGTGGTTGATGGTGTTGCATGCTGGTAGAAGGCTGTAGGGGGCTACCGGCGAGCTCTCCGGCAACCGGAGGTGCTGCCGGAATTTTTAGTCAACCAATCAGCGCAGTCAAAGCTGGTCAAACAGCCAAATATGGTCAACAGCAAAAAGGAGGAGCTTGGGTTAGTCTCGTGGCACATAAATGATTCCGGGGATGTGTTCGGGTTGGGAGACGGGTGTCCGGTTGTGCAAATGGATTCGTACGTGTGAACCGGTTCGGAAGGTATAACCGCGCCCCCTAAAGTTTTGATTCAGTTATTTCCTATTCGTGCCTAATAACGAGTGCGATCGATAAAAATGATTGATAAACAATAAAATAGAATGCGTAGTAAAATATGATAAAGGCGATTGAATTAAAACGAAACAAGCAGACGATAAACGAAATGAATGTTGAACAAATAATATATATATATGCATAGAAGATTGAATAAGTTAAGGAATCGACCAAGAGGATAATGAGATATTGTAAAGTGGAAATGAACTAATGGATTGTTAATAGAAAAGATATACGTGATTTTTGTACCAAACTTGTATGTTATACGAGTAATTCTAAGTACTTGGAAAACATTTGACAAAATTGTATATACTTCTAATGAAACGATCTTTTGAAAAAGTATTTTAAGAACTATGACGTAGGAACATTATACACATTACATACATGTACGGTATTTGAGACTTAAAAGGCTAAACAAGTATTTGAAGACCGACGATTTCATAAAGGTTAAGAATACATAATTATTATCAACGTATTGATAATTGAAGATATAAAAGAATAATGGGTTACAAATATTGAACGTAAATATAAGTATTAACCCGAAAGTTATAAGTATAGTTGAGAGAAACTTAACTATAAAAATATAACACGTATGAGGACGTGTGAGATCGCGTGAGGGTCAGATGCGCCATAGTAGACACGCGAAGCAAGATAATTGGTAATAACCAAAGATGCGTGTTGATCTATGACAGGATCTCGTGCTAGGATGGATATCTCAGCAGGAGAGTTAATAACGCCTGGAAAGACGCTTAGGACCAGAGGTGAGTGTGACTCGCCCCCTCTTTTTATGTTTTTCAAAATGTTTTCGGGCCTGTATACGAGCAAAGGTTTTACAAAGTAAAAGTATGTTTTCAATATACGTTATGATACATTATGGCGAGTTTTTATGAAAAGGCTTTTACATGTATAAGTGTTTTTAATGGGATTTTCATGAAATGTTTTATATGACGCGTATTTTATACGAAAAGGATTATTCGTTTATATGTGATATTATTTTCAATATTTATTCTACGAATGATTTATGTTGTGTTACATGATAAGGATTATGTGATTTATGAGATATGATTTTTGGTATTCGATATGATAAAGATCATATAATTTACGTGTTTGAAATGTGAATTTACGAAGTTGATATGTGTTATTGATTTATGATATGATTTATGATATGATTTCTCGATTTTCAATTTTATGGTAAGCAAAGGATGGACCCGGTAGTTTCGGCCCCTTCGTAAGAAGAGGCGGGGTGACAGCGCTATGGGTCAGTGCAAATCATTAGGGCTGCAAGTTTAGGCCTCGGGGTGTATATGCGTCTAGTCGGTACCGAGTAGATTAGGGAGACCTTGGCTGAGGAGTGGGATCGGGTCCTTGTGAGTAGGGGTGTTCAAAATAATTGAAACTCGAAAAAATCCGATGTTCGAATCGTATCCGAAAACCAAAAAAACCGATTCGAAATCAGATTCGGATTATTCGCAAACTCGTTGATGATGTTTTATGTTATTATGTGGACAAGTTGTGAGGCCCGGTGCACTATAAGCCATATATACATTAGCTCGTGCACAGGAGATTTGATTTGCTATGGTTTCATATGTATGATGATGTTTTATGTTATTTTGTTTTGGGCCCAAAAGGGTGCCGTTGATTTGAAAGAAATGAAAGTATGATGTGTTAATGTTTGAATGAAAGAAATACGTATGATATGGTAATGTTTTCTGTATTATGTTTTGGACCAAAAAAGGTGTCGTTGATTTGAAAGAAATGAAAATATGAATACATATGGTAATGTTTAGAAATGAAAGGAATACGTATGTTAATGTTATGTTATTATGTTTCGGGCCCAAAAGGGTGCCAATGATTTAAAAGAAATGAATGAAATACGTATGTTAATGTTTTATGTAATTATGTTTCGGGCCCAAAAGGGTGCCAATGATTTAAAAAGAAATAGAGGAATATGTATATATAATGTTTTATGATTCTATGGTTTGGGCCAAAAGGGTGTCCGGTATTAGTGAAATATTATGATTGATCTAACAATGATATAAAAAGGTTTTAAAGTCACCGGTCACGACTCACCAGCAATTTCATTGCTTAAGTTTATTTTCGCTCGTATGCAGGATACATTAGACAGGTGTGGAGACTTAAGGAAGCCTTAGAGTTCACGTTGGCATTTGACACTCGCATCTTGGAAGTCTAAGTAGGTTCGGGAACTTTGAGCCTGAAGAAGGCGAGAACTGGGACCTTATTGTTAGTGTACATGTGCTTTGTATTAAAAGTTTTAAAAAGTTGTAAAAATTGCATGATGTAAAGAGTTGTAACTATATGTAATTTAAATGTAACTCGCTTCCGACGTTTGTTGTATTCTGGTACCGATCGGGTCGCGCCCGATGAGGGGTGTGACATATTAGACTTTTAACTAATATATCATACCAAAACCAAATAAGGAAACTATATAAACACACCAAATAATAGTTAAAACTAACTTCATTAAAGATTACGTTTTCAATCTCCCCCTTAATCTTGATACAAACATGTTTTCTTTCAAAACAACTTTGGCTCATCCTCTTGAGTAAGGTTAGCCACTTCCTCCTTTGGTAGTCGACTCGTTCATATTGTAGGACCAAAAGTTTTCAACAAGTTAGACACTAAGAACAATCCTAATGACAATGTAGGGGACAACAACACAAATCATAGCTGGCAGAAACAACTAAGATCATAATCAAAGAGTTTAAGATGAATAACAGAAGATCAAATATAACGATTAAGATCAAGATTCCATTAATAACGGTTTATGCAGAGAGAATACACATTGGCATAGTTTCAACACTTATGCTCTATTCTCTCTTAAGTTTGTGACAACAAGTCACCTATTTATAGCCTCACTATGCGAATCAGTTGACCTATGCGAAACATGAGTTTGTTTCATATGGATCATGCGAAAGAGAAGTCTGTTTCGCATGAACCATACGAAACAGTTCAATGTTTCGCATGGTAAACTTTTTTATTCTCATTTACAAATGTGAATAATAAAACATTACATTTCACATACAACATGATTACAGTCTAGGGACATATTTGACTCTACACATTTATATGCAAACTGACCAAAATCTCCACATCAATGACTTTGAATTTTTGAATTGTCTCTACCTTCGGTTGGCTCGATTTGAACATAGCTTGAGCTAAAAAGGTCCTCAAGACCTCGTCCACAACTTCGACCTTTACCATCTCGGCTAAACCATCCATGACCTTCACAGCCTTGTTGGCGATAATCACTATCGTTTCTCAATTTACCGTGTTCATCATCACGAGCTAGTAAGAACTTACTTTGTATATCATCAGTTATGTCTCAGGGTTTCACCCTTTAATGATAAGCTCTTATTGGTCCCACAACTTCTTCAAAAGTCATTATCTTAATCTCCAAATGTTGCTCGATTGAAGCTACTATTGGTATATAATTTTCCGGCATAGAATTTAGAAATTTCCTCACAAGTACCTCATCATCAAGCAAAGATCCAAGAATTTTGAATTAAAATTGTAATCCGTACAACTTGCCCGTAAAATCATCAATGGTTTCCGTCTCCTTGATCTTCAATAATTCCAAGTCGTTTCTAAGTGTTTGCAAACAATCCTTTTGAATCCTCTTGGATCCCAAATATCGAACCCTAAGTGCTTCCCACATGTCCTTGGATCATTATGTTTTACAACTTGGAGAAGAACATCTTTGGGTATGAACTTGTAAATCAAAGCATTCACTTTGTACTTTTTCCTATCTTCTACCGTGCCTCCCATCACAAGATCTACGGTCTCTTTCAATCCACGAGCGTCTACAATGATCTACATCATAATCGACCAAACATTGTAATTAATCAATGTTAACTTCGGCCATTGAAACGTCACAATACTTATTTCACGGGTTGGTATAATTGCATCGGATTGTAACGACTCATTTTAGGTAATTTAGCATAATCGCATATAAACAAGTATTTTAGCATAAATGAATGATTAATTAACATTATGTGTTTTTTCTAACTAAATAATAATAGTTAGTAAATAATTTGGAACTAACTGGGTTGAGTTAGTTTAGTTTAAAATAACTAGTTTTAAGTTGCAAAGAGTAACTACAACTAGAAAGACTGTTTGTGGCAATTCTAAAACTTGAAATTAGGGATTAAAAGTGTATAATCCTCATATTTTACAAAAAATCTGGAAAAAATAAAGTTTGAGAGGGTGTGAACGATGAGCGGAGAAGAGGGAAGCTAGAGTTCTTCAAGAATTTTTGTTTCTAACCAAATTGTCCACAAATTTTGAGTCCAAATCAAGTCTCTAGGTCCAAACCAACATCATACATGCATAGAAAATGATTATCATGAAATTTCTTGCCTTCTTAATGGGTTTTTAGTTAAAACCCCAATTTTTTTAATGCAAGTTGTAAATTGTGATGTTATGTGCTATATAAACACATAATCTAGTATAGATGATTGTGTAAACACTAGAAAATGAACTTGATGATGATTTTGTGATTGGTGTTCATATGTGTAGTTTGATGATAAGATGAAATTGGAGAAATTGTTAGGAATTCTATTTACTATTTGATGAGTAGATGGAATTCTATGTATAATGTGTGTTTATATGCAACCAATTAATGAATTTAGGTTATAATTGTGATAATGGATGTGATATATTGAAAAATTGGCTAACTTGATAGTTGAAAGATAGTAATTAAGCACAATTAAAATGAATGCACACAAGGTGTTTGATGAAATGCCATGAAATGATGAATTGTATGATAATTACCAAATTATGTGAAACTTGCATGAAATCTAATTAATTGAATGCTTGGATTGGTAATATATGCTTAACGGGTCAAATGGGTATAATGCCTCGTATAGTTTAGCTATGTATTAAAACGGGTATGATGTGATCACTACGTGAAGGTGAATTTTCAAGGCCGGGTAAAGAGCTAGCTAAATAGTGAAAATGACAAACCAAGGTAACCCATCCCCTTAAATTGAGTCTTTGTATGAATATCATGAAACACATAGGTGTCGACATGATAACAACGGACTTGATGAACAATTCATGTGAGCAAGAATTGGATGTTGGTTTTGGAATTACTAGCAAGAATGAACGCATGAGCGCGTGTCACTTGACTTGCAATTGGATTGACCTGTAAATTAAACGGGTGATAAGAGCTACAAGTGAGTAGCCAAACATATAAGTCACAAGAAGTGAACAAATTGGTTATCAAGAGTACCCGACAACAATCTCTACAATTGGTGTAGAGAATGAATCTATAGAAATCGGCAATCGGTTCTACGGGAATCGAATCTAGACACGGGTGGGTGTCCAGAATAATAAACTCAATCATGAGGAATTGAACATTAGAACCAATAAGTGGTATGAAACCATAAATATAAGTTGATTATGGATTGAACGCTTTGACTTCTAAAAGTCAAAGGTTATAATTAGAAATCAGATGATTAATGATTGTGGAAAATGTTCAAATTAGTGTATGAATTGGTTTATAAATTGTTTGTTACTCATTAAATTTATTATTACTTAGTTCTTATAGAACCAAGGGGTGTTTTAAATGGGTAATTGCGGGTCATAGGTAAAACCAAAGGCAAATGGATGATCGGGGATAGACTTTTGGATCGAAAGAACCACCAGAAGTTGCGCGATGACCTTGGAACTTTTATAATGCTCAAATTAACATATCTTTTGAATATTAAACTTATGTACTACTTAACATAACTATATGATGTTATGAATATGAATATTTTGATGTGTTTTTAGTGGCACACATAATATTAATGAAAGAATTTTCTTGGACCACTTTTCTAAACATTGTTTTTGTAATATATACGTATAATGGGGCTTATTGAAGTCCGGGGTGCCACACGGATGCTTTTGATGCCATCTTTTAATTTGATCACTTTACACGACCGATCTTCACCTTTCACAAGTGGTGATATCTCTTACTTGCTAACCTTGCTCTTATACAAATTGTTGGATTAATTGGATCAAGCAACAAAAAATAAGAACACAATATATGTGACAAATTATTTGGTGACTCTAATATTATTAAGAATAATATACCTACAAAACCTAAGACCCTTATTTATACTAATAAGAAACTTAATCCCAAGACTCCACAAACCGATACTTACCTTGTATTAGACTTCCAAATAAAATACCCCACCAAAACCAAATAAGGAAACTAAACAAAACAAACCAAATAATAGTTAAAACTAACTTAATTCGAGATTATGTCTTCAACTTAAATTCGATATTTCTTCAAGTTTCTTTTCCTTTGGTTGTTTTTGGTTACGTGCATCACGATTGCATTCTAGCCCTTCCGTATGTACTTTGGGTACTTCATGAATGTAATGATTCTTAGGTTGCACTGCCTTTCCTATTTTGTATCAAAAGTGTTTATCCATTCGGGAGGAGGATATGAATGATCTTCTCAAAGCAAACAATATCTGGTTGGTTCTTTGACAGCCTACCCATTCAAATAACGATATCAAATATTCCAAGGGTGACGGGTAGTAAGTCAATTTTAATGGTATGCTTCGCCACATTTATAGTACATCCTTGCAGCAACTTACCGGTTTCAATTTATTTACCATTGGCCAAATCTATAGTGTACTTATAAGTTAATACATGTTTTATACTGAGTAATGAACTAATTTCGATGGACACAAAACTTATATCGGTACATATATAAGATAAAATAGACGCACTAGTATCAAATAAAATAGACTCATAATGATTGTAAACGAGAATCATACTGTGACAATCTTTGGGTCATGACAAGCTTCTCTATACAAATTCCTGGACACGAGCATTTTTCCCATGTCTTGTTTCAATTTTGGGCAATCCTTGTGGTAATGTCCAGTGTCTCTACATTCAAAGCATTCACGTGTGGCACCCATGTTGGTAGCGGGGTTGTTTGTACGAAAGTTTATTGGTTGCGTAGTCGGAAAGTTTTCACTTTTGGCACTTTTCATCTTAATAGGTATCATTGTGACAAAACCCACATTTATCAAACCTAGGTAGATTTCCAATGTAAACCCGCCTTTTGTTCTTTTTAGATGGCCCTGAAGTAAAGGCCTTCATGGTTTCTTACTTTGGGTGCGGGTGCCTTGTTCTTTCCCTGGTCATCATCACAATTTCTCTTGTTATGTTTATTCTTCTCCCTAATGGTTTTCTTTTCAAATGTCCGTTGGTAGTCAACTTGATCGATTATGATGTGGGCAAGCTAAGGTATTTTCTATCCGTTTGTACCCTGAGTGACCATATGAGGGCCTATTGATGACAAGGTTCCAAACTCAGCTTCTAGCTTCTGTATCTCATGTGTTGACAATACTCATCAATGAGTAGAAATATCATGTAAGCAACGTCCATCCCTAGGGTTTGGGCATGAACATCCTACAAAGTGAGAGTTTGGTACTCAAAGGTACAAGTGTTGAACTTTGTCTTGTTTTCCTCGGATATGTCACTAATACGTTGGACCGGTCATCTTTTCAATCCTACACAGTAGTCTGCCAGCACATTCATTCCCTAGAACTTATGAGGTTGACAGTTCATGAAGTCTTTGTACTAATAGCCTCGAACAGTTCCCATATCTAGTATTGAAACATTATCTAGTTGTGTATTTTTGAATGGTGACAATCGTGATTGGAATCAATCTAATGATTATTTTACCTCCTTCAGATTCACGGTCTCCACCGGAACTATTGGATAGCCCTACTTTGTATTGGGTTATTGCATCAGCTACTTGTTGTGCTGCGAGTTGTTAAAATAAATATGATAAAAAGAATATAAGACAACGAGGAAGGTTCAAATAAGAACCACTCCCTCATGCAAACAAAAAACACCACTTTATTGTACTTAAAACATTTGTCATTTCTTCATATACATTAATATTTTTTTTTAAACAGTTTGCACTATTGAGTGACAATTTTTTTATCTCTAATACGAGTATAATGAAGTCATCTTAGAAAAAAAAGTTGTGTCGTACAATGTCCAATAGTACATATAAGCAGTATGTTGGAAAGTCACAAATCGTAATTCTTTTAATTCATACTCGGATTCCTAAAATATATACATTCGGTTTTCTCTTTGTTTTTATACTGCATATATGCAGTTTTAGTATATAGAAGAAATTTATTTTAAAGCATAGCTTCATTATACTAGCATTATTTAATGATAAATTTTTTTTGTCATTCAATTGTGCAAACCGTTTTAAAAAATAATAACATAAGAAAATATATTTACAATATCAATACATAAATAGGAAGTAGAAATAACCATGGCAACGACAACAATAATAACACCATAACAACAATCAAAGTGATACAACAACTATAACACAACCACACCAATCACAGGACATTGTTTAAGCATATGAGACCTCATAATATAAGATATTATAACTTTTACATAGTTTTGTGAGATTACAAAACAAGTGGGGAGTACAAAGCCCCATTGATACAAGTTACATACTAGATACAAACTAGCACAACCCGCTCGTGTCGGTCTACCATAGTAAACAAGAAAATACACCGTTCTAACGACTACAGAGGGCAGGAGGATGCACACGACACAAATGGTCCTAAGCATCCTCAAGGGTAGCGTGGATAGTGTGGTAAGCTTGACCCGCAAGGTACAACTCATCCTCTGTAGTTTGCATCGTCACGCCCCACGGAAGTTACCGACGTGGTTGAGGGTGTGACATTTTAAGCGTGGCTAGTAATTGTCACTCTTTTTCATAAACTTTGGCTAAATGTTTCGAATATATTTGTTTTTCGTCAGATGAATCAAAAATCAAACAAATACCATGGCATGACAGTTGGTAACATTTGGCAACCCTTTTTCAAGAGTGGCTAGTAATTAATTGTCACATTTCTTTTGTGAAAGTGTGCCAAAGGTTTCGAATATGCCTATTTTTTAACATATACTAAAAATGTGTGGCTTAAAGTAGGATTCGTGACGTTTTAGTCACATGAATGAAAAATGCGTGACAAAAACCATGAATAGTGACCTTTTGCCACACATTTCATCAAAAGTGTACGTAGTAGCACTGTTTATAAAAAAAAGTGTGGCCGTAGAAGAAAAATATTTGTTAATGTTTCTATGCGAATGTATAGTACTCTTTAGTCTTTATGATTTTGTTATTGAAAACATGAAACCAAAGAATTGAATTAATATTCTTTGGTTTGGGTTGTCTTTCTGTACGGTTTCAATTCAGTAAAACGCCTTTAACCCAACTTTATTTAGGTGTATTGGAGTGATTTCCCTACTCAAGAGGAAAGATAAAGGTATCTTGATACACAAATAATGTAAAATAGAAATAGGTTATAGTGTCTGAGTTTGTCTTCTAAAAAACCATTGGTTTTTCTTTACGTACTTCAAAATGTCACTAACGATTTAATTCACCTTTTTATGTAAAAGAATCATGAAAACACACCATAAGAGCTCCTGCTTCTATAACTTCTAGAAAGATAAAGCATAAAAGCAATATCACGTTGCAACCACCATATGAAATTTGTAAAAATCGATTGTTTCCAAACGTATGATACATGTTTCTGTAATACACTTGATCACACAAAAAGTAAAACAAGTGCTACAGTTAATATATTATATATCACGTTTATAAATAACATAATATTAATAGATGTACCCACTAGTGATTTCCAAATTAAAGCGGTAAACATTTTTGGCATGATGAGGATGCGGGTTGGCCCCAGTTGTTATTTAAAGAAGTAGTCTTGACCTCGCAACAAAAACGCTAAATCTGAATGAATGATTGTTAGGTTATGTTTTGGTGGCAACCATTTAATTCTGCATGAAACATTAATAAATGAATTAATGTAGCATGTCACATCGACACATCGTACTAAATTCAACGAACGATTCTCACTCTATTTCAACACTATCTTAATAAAATAAAGTAGAATTTATAGAAGGCGCAAATTATTTTGTTGATCAAATTATTGCGCTCTAAAGTTTAGAAAGAATCAACATTAAAACTATTATCATCTTTTGACTGAATGAAAAGTAATGATATATCTGGTTAAAATATATTTCTAAACTTATTTATTTCTGACTTGCATTCCAAAGTATTCTTCATTTTATTTTATTTTTATTTATTATGTGCTAAGCAAAATATAAGTCTTATTTATTTATTGTTTTTAATTTATCTTAAGGTGGAAGCCACTTATGTGTAATCGGTCTCCACAATAATTGATATGCATATGGATTGATTTTAAAGGCACATGATCAATAATTAAGAACACATGAGAGGATAGATGAACTCACTTATTATTTCAATTAAGAAAACTAACTTAAAAACTTAATTGCAAAAAACCCTCATCATAATCATAACCCTAGACTTGGTCATGTTTATATAGACAAGACCCAACTTGGTCAACAAGTTATCTAAAACCCCAAAACCCCTTAAATCTTAAAACCAACTTGTTTAAAGAGTTACATGGGCTGGACCATATCACCAACTTGTGATAGGGCCCGTACTCGGGAATTAAGCCCAACAAATTTTGATATGGTAATGGGTCGCTTTTCGTTCTACAAATTTTGTTTCAGGTTGTCTACTTTGTGTTCAAAGAAGATTTTTCTTCCAAGTCAAATCTGGGTTCAAAACTCCTTCCAACGATTTTAGTTCAAAGTGAGAATGATGATTTTGAGGTGGGTATAGATTCAAGCTGGGAAATGTATCACACACTTGTTGAAGGGGAAGCACGAGAATGCAACAAAACTAAATACCAAAGACACGTTGTATCAAAAGATATCCTAGTTAAGTGCATCCATTCCATAAGATGTTCGTACAAAATACGATTTTACAATACTTAATAGCCTAAGTCATATAAAATAACAAACAATCTTTAAGAGTACTCATAGTATATTTCCGTCGTACCTCAATTATGATTACCTAAAAAAACATGCTAAAAATGTCAATTATAGAGTTAGGAAGCATACAATTTTTTTGACCTGATAAACGTGTAAGTGGGATTCTATTCCGAGTGATGGACTGAATTTTCATGCATACACACAATCTTAGTATGAACAATCTTAATGTAATTTATTGACAAACTATAACTTTTGCAAACAAGTATTGAGAGTAATACACTTAGAAGCTTGTTTTCACTTGAAGAAACTTCATTAGAATGACGCAAATGGAAGACCAAAAACTACTCATGCTTAGGGTACCAATTAAAAGTAATCACCCTTGGTTGTGTGAAGGAAGGTTGATTATGACATTTCTCCTAGTAAATAGAGTCGTTTTTATTATAATTTGTATAGTTTTTTTTTATAGTTTTATCTACGTTTAGTGCATATACTTAATTTCTTCATATTTCTCAAGTGTTCATGTTAAAGACGTTGATTTAAAGCTTAAATGTATAAAGAACGAGCACCTGAGGAGAAACGAGACGAAGATATGAAAGATAAACGAAAAAGTCTTATTCCCAACCGGCCCCGCTAAAAGCCTCCTCCCGCGCGTACCGCTCTGCCCAGGAAAAGCAACCGCGGCACCCCCGACTTTTTTGTCCTGGGCACTACGCGCGATATCCATCTAAGCCGCCGCGCGGTACGCAGGCGACGTATAAACTGTGAAACCCTAATATTGAAAATATAAATAGAGAAGGATCCCAAAGGTTTAGGAGTTCGACTTCTTCAGCAACATTGGACGGTTTTTGGAGGAGAAGAAGCTGGAATCATAAAGTTAGAAACTTGGGATTGTTTAGTTATTCAATTCGGTTGGTTTTACATTGTTTAGATGCCCCACCCTCTCCAGACCCTACTATCTAGTGGGATTTCACTGGGTATGCTTGTTTGTTTGTTTATTACATTGTTTAGATTATTGTTTTTGATTGTTTTGCTACTTTTCTTCTTTGTTTCAGTTTTGAACGATTATGTCAGTTTATATTTATGATATTATGATGTTTTCATGATGATTGTTGGCTAATTTCATTTGTAGTTGCATAGGTGATGTTGATTGTATGATTTCTTGTTGAATTATGATGTTTGGACAGTGATAATCTATATTGGTTGTAATTAAGTTAAAATACATATCTTAATCAACTACATAGTAGTTAAGTAATGGTAATTGGTAATGAATTCAAGTCTAAGTGTAGTTTGTCTATGAATTGCATTGATGTCTTGTTAGATTTGCTAGTTTAAATTGCGTTTTGCGTTCTTGAGACCGAGAGGGTATAAAGCTAAGTTGTGTATTGCGGGGTTGGTTAATTTGAGTGGACCGAGAGGATGACTTAGGTTAATTGAACTTGTCTTTAGCAATTAAAGTGTAATTGGTTAATGGTTTGTAGTCTTTAGTACACGATTTAGGCCGAGAGTAAAATTGAGTGTGAGATACTTAGATTACCGGATGGGTTAGGCCGAAAGAAACCTAACCCACAGATTTAGGGTACTAATAAGTTGATCTAATATGAGTCTTCATTATAGTGGTTCAGGCCAAGAGGATAGTTCCACATAGCTTACTTACGCCATTAGTTAACTAATCTAAAGAAACCAAATCACCAATTGTTGAGTCCATGATCCGCTGTTACTTGATTGATTGCATGATACTAGCCTAGGTAGCTATTGTTTTCTCTACTGATTGTTATTTGCTTGTTTGCCTGCTCGCTTGCTGTTTTTGACTGTTTGACTGTGAAAAGACCAAAATACCTCCCTTAGATAATCAACTTGCATGACCTTTCATAATTCCGAGTGTGTCTTTGGTTCTGTCCATTAAGTCCTTGGACGACACTCGGTCTTCCATTTCCCACTACGATACGACCGGTACACTTGCCGTTTATGTGTGGAATTTGTTAATCGTTTATTATAAATTTTATTATTTGATTGATTTGCACACCATGATCATACACATCAGTTTGACATTTGATTGCTTACGACTATTTATATGATCGGTGATTAACCGACGAAGAGATTAGCCAATCTCTCAAGTAAAAATAAGCATGAATTGATTAATGAATGAAAGAATGACTTTCTTAACACACAAATTAACTTACAAATGAAGTAGATAGAATCACACATAGTCAAATAAACACAAAGAATTCGCATGTATAACTGATTAAGAATGATAAAAAGAATCTATGTATAAAACGAGTGTAACAACCCGAAATCAAGCGTAAACAAAAAGAAAGGTTATAAATACTTACAGGTTGCTAAGTGATCTAATAATTATAACAACTTTGTACAATTGTGTAATCCAAGATCATAATCAACCGAGATTTATATATGAATGTATAAGTATATAATCTTATCTAATTCAAATAACACAAGTATTATTTGACAAATTTATATGTTACGTAGTGATTAATTAATCATAGAGTTATAAGAATGTATGTTTGATTTTTAATTAGGAGTGTTATTTATTGTAACTAAATGATAATATCCTAACTGATTAAACAAAAATAATGTTTATTTTAGCATTCGTGTCCACATGTCGTGTGAACGACGTGTTGGTTTATCGAATATTATAATCTTATTATACTTGTAACAAAACTGTGAACATATATAAATATCAAAAGAATATATGTTTAAATATTAAAATATTTCAAAAATTAGTACGCATTCTTTAATATTATTCATATATTATCATTTTATTCTCGTATTCAAAGGCATATCCATGAAAATAGGAAAATACTAAGAAGAATCGGTGGAAAAACAACAAAAATTGGACTTACTAGCTTCGAGGTGGTGAGAAGCTCTGCTTTTGAGTAATGTTGACCGACTTGTAGAAAAGTGCCTTGGCACCCAACCTAGTACTCAACTACATGTACTGATTTTTACAACATTGTTGTTACCTCAACACCACATCATTATTGTTCACTTTCAATTCATACCTATAAAACTTGCCACCTACTACCCTTCACTTTTTTTATGTTATAGTATTCAATTATTAAAATATACTTAGAGAAAGAGAGAATGTGTGAGGTGTTGGATTTGGGGCGAGTGTACAAAAACTTCCGTTTGGGAGAAAAGTGATGTGTTATGAGGGCATTGGCGTGATGTTCCCTTACACCCTTGCATGCCACATCATGCTCGCGCATACTCCACGCATGCGTAACAAACACCCTTACGGTGCAGAGTTTAGTTCGACTTATTGTCCCATTAGAAAATATAGCATCTTTGCTTTAGTCTAAAAGTTGTTTGAATAGCCTAGTGTTTCTGGTCCAATTCAGCATCAACGGTCCATGCATGAAGCAAATCATCAGAACATCGTTTTAACCCAAAAGTTAGAAAGGAAATAAAGTCCAAAAATGATTGAAATAGACACATTTGAAGCATGTTTTCACTAAAATAGAGCAACATTATGCTACCAAATTTTTTAAGTTGTGGGGTTACGTTCAATTATAATGCAAAATAAATGAAATGATAGTACGTACTTTCTCTTCAAGATATAAAGTCACACACGACCATATTCAACGGTAGCGAATGATTCCTAAAGTGGAACACATAAATACGAGGTAACTTGACTTGCAAGCAACAATAACATCCGCAAGAAACCAAAAATCAAACGAGCATCTTGTAAGAACACCGAACCACATAATACAATAAACTTTTTAACTAATTCAAAAATCTAATTACAATAAAGAAATAAGGTGAAATAAAGAAATAAGATGGGCCAGAATTACAACTAAAGAACAAATTGCAATAATATAAAAATACTGAAAGTAAACCGAGCGATGACTGAGGATTTCTGTTTAATAGAGGTCTCTTAAAACAGAATTCGGGTCACTCAAGTAAAACCTGTCTGTATCCAAGGATACAACAACCGGAGCGATGGTACTGCCGGAATTATCCAATCACTCGAATTTATACCTGAAACACGAGCAAGAAAAAAGATGTATGCAACCAAGAGAAGAGAATATTGCATGTAGTGTTGTTCAAGTATGAATATGAAACACCAGCTTTATTGCGAGATATGAAACAGTCTTGACTGGCCCGTGATGGGTCAGCCTGAACCGAACAACTTCGGAACCATCACCCATAAAACTAAAGACGGCTTCAATTCAAGTCTGAATATGAAACACCCGCTTTTTTGTGATGCAAGCGTCCGGAGTTCAAAGTACACCATCAAAACGCCACATTACGCCCTGTAGCAAGAGCCCGTTCACGGACTCCTTGCTGCCACCGAGTGTGACTTGTTTGTTTCATAAGAATACGATTCAAACATAACTCCCACTTATAAAAAACGAAATGTTTATCGTTTAATCAATTTAGGATTAAACTCATTAGTCGTAATATTAAATTTACAGCCCCACACTTTTGAAAATTGATACATTCATCATAGCTTTGTTTTGAACACGGTTTGATTTTGAAAATTGATACATTCATCATAGCTTTGTTTTGAACACGGTTTGATTCGCTTTAGTCCTCACATATAGTAAATTATAAACATGTTGACCATTATTTAAATTTTAACACATACAATTAATTATTTTGGTCCAAAATTAATAATAACACGTATTTATTACTTAAAAAAATCCAACAATATTTTTACATGGTTTAGCAATTAGCATACTAGATTCACCTTTACATCCAAAGTTGTTATTGAACTTATTAAGTCCTTTATATAAACAACTATACCTTAATTATAAGTAAGAACATCATAGATCGATAGGACATAAGTTTAATCTTAACTGACTAACCTGTTTATAGCCTAAGTAAATAAGTTGAATATCAACTTTTGTCCTTCAGTTTAACGACGTATGCTTCAGAAACTTCTACTAAAGAATAATTAAATTTAGCAACCATAATTTTCACATAAAACAAAAGTGTTACATTTGTTAACCATGATATTCAGACTAGATTGATCTTGATAGTTTCACGGGTTTACACTATAAGATAGAGTTGATATATATATACGTATACTCAAAGGTATTATATTATGTGTATACAATATACATATATATTATTGCTGATTAATCCTCATACATACATAAGTAAGAGAGAGTTCTTACAAAACTTATAAATTTGAAGAAAACTACTCCATTTTTTTAATATTTGTTTTCATAACTTTTAATTGTATGATCGATTATAAATATAATAAACATAAAAAAGTTGGAAAAAAAAATATTAAAAGTACCTATTTGTAATTAAAAAATTACGTGTGTAACTCATAAAGTTCCATACTTATAATTCATACAATGTAAATATATATGTAATAACATGAGTAACATATTTTTTTTAACTTTTTTTTCTTTTTCTTGCATTTCTAACCATACAACAAAATAAAAAATTAAAAATG
Source organism: Stevia rebaudiana (assembly GCA_009936405.2). NCBI lineage: Eukaryota > Viridiplantae > Streptophyta > Magnoliopsida > Asterales > Asteraceae > Stevia > Stevia rebaudiana. The sequence goes on from WOUH02005767.1 coordinate 18,117, forward strand.
AAAAGAAAAAAATTAACTAGTAATGATTGTGAACGGTTTTTTAAGTTTTTTTCAATTTGAAGGTTTCTTAAAAACCCTCCAATGCACAAATCTCAAATTGAATAAATGAATTTGGTTTATATACTTGTAATTATACTATTACCCAGGGCCGGCCTATAGCATGGGCGAAGTGGGTCGTCGTCCCGATCCCAATATTTTGAGAGGTAAAAAAAAAAAAAAAAAAAAAAAAAAAAAAAAAAAAAAAAAATTATTA
>WOUH02005826.1:0-18347 GCA_009936405.2 Stevia rebaudiana
TGCAAGTGATGATTTGCTTAGCTTGGAGGCATTTGCGGACCTAGTTAGTGTGCTGGCAATAATTAGTGAAATATGATGTAAATTAATTTGAATTTTATGTAACAGCACTTGGGTTTATTATATATATTTGAGTTTTATTTCCGCTGCTGTGTATTCTCTGTGAAACCTTTGTGCTTTGTTGTAAATCCGATGACGTGGCGAGCCCATGGAATTTGGGGCGTCACAAAAATTTGCCACAGATTGAGTACCTTTTGACTGTTGGCGAAGATGATCTCGAAGATTATGAGTACGCTCCATGGATGTATTGCTGTAAGCGGCCTCAAGGGAGACGATTTCAGAGAAGGCCCTTCGGTTAGAGAGGCATGGAGAAGAATCGTGGTATGTTGATCGACAATAAGCCAGGCTTGATAATTTGGGTTGGGGACGGTCTTGCCATCAGCGGATATGTCCGGCGAAGGAGCGATGGCAGACCCATCAACATGAGATAAAAGCCCCTGACATGCTAATAAGGGAAGCATTTGGTCACGCCAATAAAGGAAGTTGATGGAATTGATTTTAATTGGCATCATATGCATAGCATGATTCATTGCTAAGGAAGGATCAGTGGTTGAAGATGATGACATGATCGGAAGAGGCCGATGAAGGTGATCGGAAGGTGAGAAAAGGGAATAATTTTCGAGAGAAGGAGAAAGGGTGGGATACGAATCACCTGGTCTCTGATACCATGAATGATTGTAATCTTTATTGATTTCTCACGATTGAGATATGCATACATATATAAAGAGTAAATTACAATATAGATACATCATAAACATAAATAATACAAGATAAGTCCTTCATGTATAGATAAACTTCATGTAGAGTTAATAACAAAACACTAAGATGCCACTATCAAATTAACTGTAGGCGATAAAGAGGCTCTGTTGCATGGATTAGAGGCGACAATGGCTTGTGTCGCCTTAAACAACATGTGACTAAAGACTAGTATAAATAGGATATTTGTGTTCTTCATTGGTAAGTTTAGATCTCAGAGAGATGAAAGAGATTTCCTTTTTTTCTGTGCTTAAATGCTATGATTATGTATACTCCTTTGGTATTATGTTGTAATCATTGTCATATCATAAATATAATCATCCGATTGAGATTACATATTGTTTATATTCACGAATTGATCAAACTTCCGTTTGATCTTCATGGAGCTAAGATTTTTTATCCTAAATTGGTTTTAACAAGCCTATCACTTTTTTTGTTAAGAAGTATATTTTGTGAAGACATGAGAATGTAGTGTTGCAAGGTGAGTACCAGAATGTTATGATAATTGAATTAACACACTTTCCCATTCATAATGATTGTTTTTATATGTAAACTGAACCGTAATGCTCAAGTAATGGCTTAACTAAGTTTCGAGTTGAAGACGTATGCGGTTTCCATAGATAGGTGCAATCTCAGTGGGCATGTGTATGAAGATAAGAATATAAGAAACGTAAGATATAAAGGCACTCAACTCCAAAGTTGTTTTAAGGTGGGAATCACGTAAATAAGTTTGCAAGCTCAACAACCGAAGCATACCACACAAGAGTTACATTTATGCCACTCGAAGTTGAATGTTAAAGTTATTGTTAGCGGTCCGCTATGGGGTCACTAGATTAGTGTAAAAAGGGGCTCACCCACATGTTAAATTGCTCATTCTCTTACACATTCTCACTCTTCTTTAGAGAAAGAGAAAGTGTAACAACTATATTTTTCCAAATCTTTCCTTGTGGGGGGACCGCATTATGACTCAGATGCAGTCAAGGAAGCGGACTCGGGAGTAGTTAGATATAGAAACTGAACTACCATGTCTCTACTTGAAATAGCCACATAATAGTATAATAGAACACTTTGATAACTTGTAGATGCAGGAAACAAATCTATCTAATATTTTATTCATATATTCTAACACTCTATAAATCGGTCTTGTCACTTTCTTTTCTTAACTCTATACTTAATTACTGTTTACGTATTATTCTTGTTTACTTATTTTAAACATATTATTTTTAGTTTTGACTCTGAATAATGTCACATATAGTTAGTTGTGTGTAAAGACTAGTTCTTTTATAAATAAATCAACCTTATAAAATGACTATACTTCACTTTTACTTATGATCATGGCAAAACATACATCAAATGGAAGAAAAATACAATCTTTCATATATAATAAAGCAATACTCTTGGGGACACATGGCAGAATTCTAGAGCATCTATATTTTTATTTTCCCGTTAATTACTTGGATCCGGATTTCAGGCATACGCGGTATTTTTATCCGACCCATATTCAAGATTCAACTCATTCCTTTTCTATCAAGCTTATTCGCACCTTCTAATCTCCGAAACCCTAACTTCCCCTCTCACGATTCAGGCATCTATCATCATCAGAGTGTTAGTATATGTGTAGTAAGTCAGGGTTTGAAATGTAATAAATGATTGTAGAAGGTCAATGTGTAACTTTTACCAGTTAAGTCGTTAGTCGTTGGAAACGGTATAACTACCCAATTTTTGTTACAAACTCATTAGCTATGAAAAGAATTGTTTCTCTCTGATTTCTTATTCGTAGGTATCAATTGGTATCAGAGCACCGATCCTCGGCCAGCTTAGTTCCAAATTTGTTCGTCACTAACGATTCATCTGATTCGTTTGTGATTTCTCAAATTCGCGATCAATTTAATCAATTGTTTGTGTGAACAACAATTTCAAAAGACAACTCGCAATCAAACCATGGAACAACGAGTTCAAGATCAAGATCTGACGTTACTTCGATTAGAATCAACAACGAATTTTTTTTGTCTGAATTAGAAGGTATTAGAACGATGACTCTTCAAAATGCTGAAAACCTAACTTCAATGCAAGTGCAATTGGAAGGACAGATGAACAAAGTCCTTAGAAGTATTCAAGCATTAGGCAGCAATTCGAATTCTTGATCTACTTATCACCGTTCTTCCAGCGACGGCAGTGGTTCGTCGTACAATCAATTCAACAATAACAACATGAGACAAACTAAATTGGATTTCCCTAAATTCAATGGTGAAAACATTGAAGGCTGGTTGTGTTGAGTAGAACATTTTTTTGCCATTGATGCTATTCCGGATCATTTGAGGAATCGGTATGCTATTGCACAACCAAGAAGATATAGCTTTACTTTGGCATCAATCATTTGTGAAATCTCGTGGTGGTTCCATTGAAGGTAGACCTGGTTAGAGTATAAAACTTTTATTTCTGCTCGATTTGGATTGATTACGGGCCAAGATGCGATGGGTGCATTAGCATCCTTAAGGCATACTGGTCCTTTAAAGGTTACTATATGTGATGAATATGCTGTAAGTTTATTCCTTAGGGCTCTAAAACCTGAGATTGGGTATCCACTTAGATTATTAAGACCTAAGAATTTGCCAGAAGCGTAATTGTTAGCAATAATCCAGGATGAAGCAGTAAGTAACAAGCAACCACATAGCTATAAAAGTAACAAACCATCTTATTCTCAGTTAGGTTCATATAATGACAACAGTGTGTCTAACACATCCACTAATTTTCCACTATTACCTGCTCCACTTATTACAGCTAAACCCATTAGTTCCAAAAATTGACTCAAAAAGAAATTGAGGAAAAAAGAGCTAAAGGTGAGTGTTTTGGTTGTTCTGAAAAATATACACTAGGTCCACAGTTGTATAAATCGACAGTTGTTTTCAATTGAATTAGTGGAAGTCTATTAGTTTGAGCAACAAGATAACGCTGAAAAGATAATTCATAATTTACAAGAGCCACTGATTTCGTTGAATACCATTATGGAAGTTCATTCTTTTTCTACTATGAGGGTAAAAGGGTCCATTGGCACTACACCCTTGCATATTCTGATTGATTCAGGTTCCACTCATAATTTCTTAAATCTTGAATTAGCTCTTAAAATGCAATGCCCATTGAAGACTATTCCTGAATTAAATATTATAGTTGCTGATGGAAATAAGTTGACCTGCAATAAGGTTTGTGAAAAGTTCACTTGGACCATGCAGGGGAATTGGTTTTCTACTGATGTTATGTTGATTCCTCTTCTCAATTATGATATGGTATTGGGGGTTCATTGGCTACAATCTCTTAATGAAATAATGTTGAATTCAAACAGTTGACTATGAAATTTAAGGTCGGAGACAAACAGTTTGAACTAAGGGAATTGGTTCTAATGGAATTTCTTCATGTTCACCTGAAAAGATGCATCAACTTTCGAGTACTACTGAGTTATCATCAATACAACTCTTTAGTATGCAAGCTGATGACTCAGGTGGCTATCAACATGATACCGAAGTGGGCAATCTTCATCACACTATTTCTTTAGAGTCACTTCAAAACATTTTTGAAGATATTTTCAGTATTCCTACTTCGCTGCCTCCACAAAGGTATTGTGATCATCGCATTGTGCTTAAAGATGAATTAGTAACTATAAATCAAAGATAATACCGCTATCCTACCGCTCAAAAAGATATTTTGGAAAAATTGACTCAAGAATTGCTTGAGTCAGGTATTATTCAAAACAGCAAAAGTGCTTTTGCATCTCCAGTGGTATTGGTAAAGAAAAAAGATGGAACCTGGAGATTTTGTGTTGATTACAGAAAACTCAATGATGCAACGGTCAAAGATCGATTTCCTATTCCTCTTATTGAAGAACTTTTGGAAGAATTAGGTAATGCCACGGCATTTTCTTAATTGGGCTATCATCAGATCAGAATGGATGCAAAGGATGTGCATAAAACTGGTTTTAGAACCCGTCAAGGTTTATTTGAATTTCTGGTCATGTCTTTCGCCTTGACCAATGCACCTGCTACATTTCAGTCATTGATGAATGCTACTTTTAAGTCATTCATGAGAAAAACTACTCTAGTTTTCTTTGATGATATACTTGTTTACAGCCCAAATATGCAGCAACTTTTTGATTTGGAACAATTTTATTAACTCTTGGACAAGCTACATTGTATGCAAAAAAATCCAAATGTTCTTTTGCTGGTTCCACCGTTGAGTATTTGGGCCATATTATATCTGGAAAATGGGTTCAAATAGATCCTAAAAAGATTTCAGCAGTTCAACAATGGCCGACTCCTACAACCATCAAGCAATTGAGGGCCATGCAAGATACTACAGTAGGTTTATTCGGTCTTTTGGTTTTATTGCTAGACCTTTAACAGATATCTTAAAGAAAGATTCTTTTATTTTTTTTTTTTGGAATGAGTTAGCACAAAAGGCTTTTGAACAATTGAAACAGGCCCTTAGCACTGCTCCTGTGTTAGTTTTACCATATTTTTCAAAACCTTTTGTGGTAGAAACCGATGCTTCTTCAAAAGGATGGTCATCCATTAGCTTACATCAGTAAAGCTCTATCTACTAAACAACAAGAGTTATCGGTATATGAAAAAGAATTATTAGCAATTATGATGGCAGTTAAACAGTGGCATCATTACCTTATGTCCAAGAAGTTTTATATCAAAACCGATAAAAAAAAGCCTCAAGTATTTGCTTACCCACCTTTGCAGCAATCTTGGTTAGCTAAATTGATGGGGTATACATATGAAATTTCTTACAAAAAGGGTATTGATAATGTGGTAGCTGATGGATTGTCTCGTATGACAGGATTGGCCCTCTTTGAAATGGGTATCAAGTTCTGTGGATCCTGTGTTACTAAATCTGGTCAAAGCTTCTTGGGTTGATGATACACATATACAGTCTATTATCCTTCACCATCAGCAAGGCAAAGTAATGAATCATATTACTTGGATTGTTAAAACGAAAGAAATTATGGGTTGGTGATGATGCGCAATTAAAACATGATATTATATCATTGTTTCATTCATCAGCAATAGATGGACATTCAGGTTATATTCTAACCCTAAAAAAGATTACAACTTTTTTTTACTGGAAACGGTGCACAAAACAGGTTCGTATTTATATATACAGAACTGTGCTCAATGCCAACAAGCCAAATACGAACCACCGGGGTTGTTGCAACCCCTACGTGTTCCTCACCATGTTTTTACCGATATTTCCATGGATTTTATTTCTGGATTACCTAAAGTTCAGGGTAAAGACACTATTTTAGTGGTTGTTGATCGTTTGACTAAATATGGTGCGTTGGCTCATCCGTACACTGCTTCACAAGTTGATCAAGTTTTTCTTGATAATATTTTCAAATCACATGGATGTCCATCAACAATCGTTTCAGATCGGGATCCCGTTTTTCCTAGCCATTTTTGGAAGGAATCTATGCGACTTCAAGGGGTTCAATTGTCATATTCTACTGCTTACCACCCCCAAAGTGATGGTCAAACAGAGGTACTTAATCGATGTCTTGAAACCTACTTGTGCTGTATGACCAGAACAATGGTTAAAATGGTTGACCTTGGCTGAATGGTGATATAATACAACTTACCATTCTTCGTCCTTTTGAGGCCTTGTATGGTTTTCCTCCACCTTTGCACATTCCGAATGATACACATGTTGAAGCGGTCGAAATTTTGCAACGCGATAGAGAAGCAATGATTCAAGGATTACGCCAATCTTTACTTCAAGCGCGTCATCGAATGAAACAAATTGCAGATCATCAGCGGTCCGAAAGATCTTTTCTTGAAGGTGATTGGGTTTTATCTGAAGTTGCGACCGTTTTTTCAAATTAACATTCAAAATTGGGTCCTAAGTATTTTGGTCCTTTTTTGATTTTAGAAAAAATTGGGTCAGTCGCTTATAAGCTTGATTTGCCATCCAATTCTCAGTTACACCCAGTTTTTCTTGTGTCATTATTGAAGAAAGCTCGTGGTCAACATGTTCCTTTGGTGCCGTTACCGACGAATCCTCGTTTTTTGCTGCAACCAAGAGCAATTTTGGATCGCAAGCTGTCGCGTCGTGGTTCCAAATTGCTTCCTCAGTTACTTGTTCACTGGCAGGATTTGTCTCCAGCTGATGCTACTTGGGAATTTGAAGATGAATTCAAGTTGCGGTTTCCACATTTCCTTTCTTGAGGTCAAGAAAGTTTTTTGGGGGGATGTTTTGTTTAGGGGTGAGCAAACCCGGTTATCCGACCTGATCCACAACTACCCAACCCGAACCCGAAACCAGGAATCTGGAAAACATGAAACCGAAGACCAGACCGGAATGGAGAAACCGGTTACCGGTTATAACCGAGACCGAAGACCGAGTACCCGAGATCGACCGAACCCGAGATTTTCTTCTTTTTTTCACCTGCTGCTATATGATTCCAACATACCTGCTGTTCGGACTGGATGGAAATTAGTATCGAAGACTAAATATTAGTATCTAAAAAATCAAAACCTATGGTTAGGGGTGAGCAAAACCTATGGTTTCGTCGAAGCTTTTGATCAAAATTCAGTAACCATGAAACGTTAAACAATATTCATCATCGCAAACCTGAAACATTAAACAAATCGATCAATAAAATCAACTAACCTTGAGTATTAATCTCTGCTGGAACTAGAACTTCCACAGATTTCCTGATCACTGGATTCAAATTCTTGGAAATATGGAACGTCGTCTAAATCTAACCTCCTTGATGGTCTGTTCGCATGCATAGACTTGAAATGTGGGCTTTAGGTTTTTTTTTAGCTGGGCCGAAACCAGACCCTACTACGATAGTGGGATTTTCACTGGGTAGGTTGTTGTTGTTTTAGCTGGGCCGAAACTGGTATTGGGCAATGGGCTGAACAAGTTTTTGGTTTTCACTATTAGAAACCGGCTACCCGGATATATACCCGGTAACCGGACCGAACCCGAATTTTTAAAAAAATGAAGACCGAAAACCGAACCGGATATATACTGGGTCCCGGGTTTTTGTTACTTTCGGGTCGGGTATTCGGGTACCGGTTTTAATGCTCACCCCTAGTTTTGTTAGTATATGTGTAGGAAGTCAGGGTTTGAAATGTAATATATGATTTTAGAAGGGTCAATGTGTAACTTTTACCAGTTAAGTCGTTAGTGGTTGGAAAGGGTATAAGTACCCAATTTTTGTAACAAACTGATGAAATGAATTGTTTCTCTTCTCTGGTTTCTCTCTGATTTCTTATTCGTAGCTATCACAGAGGAACATCTTTGTAATCACATACTCAAGGTGAGTATCTAGAACACCAACAATGATTCTTTTCGGTTATTTTAGTTTAATAATCATCGAAACCATTCCATTGTTAACTGATTTGGGTTCTTCTTCATGTTTCTTAATTTTAGTTGACTCTTTTGTTACTTGAGTGAACCTAAATCAGATATATTTACCTAAAGGGTTTTGTGTTCATCCATTAACAACTTCAATGTTTTTGAATTTTGAGTTTTTTTATCCGGGTTTTAGGGTTTTGATTAACTTGATTATGGTATTCGTTTCTTTTTAGATTATCAATTTTGAGTTTATAACTTATGCTGATTGTTTGAATCCATGATTATTGTAAAGCGTACTATTGGATTGAAGTTAATGTTCATACTTTGTTCACTAATTTCTTCTGAAATCATGAGATTGCATTGTTAAACGTCATGTTTGCTTCACTTTTAAGAGCTTAAGACAAGTATCTTCTTTTGTTTTTGTTTTCAAAAATGAAAAATAAGAATTCACATGTACAGGGTATTATATTTTGTAGCAAGGAACAAGTCTAATTTCATTTTTGTAACTTTCTTATTGCTTTTTTGTAAGGCGCAAGTGTGTAACTTTTTTATTGCTTTTTTGGAACACTTAACCAAAATTGATTCCGAGTATTACAAATACATTGAATAATAAGGAACTGTAGTTCTGAATATGGGAAGAAATAGCTTTCAATGGATTTAATTGCAATTTGAAAATTTAGTTCTTTTTTATATTGTCAATTTGCATTCTAAGCTATTATGTTTATCTTCAAATCTGGTGGTGATCATGATGACGAGGACTCTGATGATGATAGCTTCCAAAGCTTGGATGGCTCAAAGAGGACTGTTTGGTTCTTATCTCATGAACCATAGTTTGATTAGATTTTTAAATATCATGCCAATTTGGTTCTTATGCATATTGGTTCTTATTTATGTTGTTTTGCAGCAAATAACACTGACAACTCATCCTCAACGTATGTAGATGCGAGATACTGAAGTAGCGGTGCTTCATTTGATGTTACTTTATCATATGTTACTCATATTTTAATAACATTTATGTGAAAAGATCTTCTGAAATATTTTGTTTGAACTTTGTTGTAGGCTTGCATTATCTAAATCAATGCATGAAATGTGGAAAAACTGCATGATGCAACTTTTAAAATTTGTCGAGTAAGACACAAGAAATTTGTGTACAGTTTTATTTAGAGTAAATTTTCATGAAGTTTAAATCTTTTTGCAATTATGATGAATCTTTCAGGAAAAGTCAAATGACCCAATGTCTTCTTGGTGCAGATTTACATGGTTCACACATTCCCTGTTTCTATATGTGAATATACATATATACAAATCCATTATATAACATTAACCGTTGTTATGTAATACGTCATGGTTATTTATTGCAATTGTTGAATGCAAATGCATGCCTTTAAAGGTGTGAAACGGAATCATGGTTCGTGAAACCGCAGAGACATTTGAAATAATCACAAAAGATGATAAATTTAAATGTGGCAATTATCGGTTTTAAAACATCTAATTCTCTGAGTATTATTAACCTTTGTTGGCCTAATGTATTTGATATTTGTGTAGCTGTTCTGAAGAAGATCTGTGTATTTATGCTGCAAGTTGATTGTTGGAACTTGGAAGATTACACTTTATGGAGATAAGTTGACTTCCAGTAAAGTGGGTCAATGATTTGATTGTTTATATGGGTATTTATAATCCATTTGAAACTAACCCGAACGACCTAAATCAAAGCAAGTTAGCCAGTTTTACCAGTTTGAGCTTGATATAGCTCGATTCATGGTTTGTATTTGGCGGTTTAACATGTTAACTGAGTGTTTATTGTTCTTTTTTATTTTTATAATCTATTAAAAAAGGATGACATGTATAAAAGGTCATCCCGGTTAGACTCCTTATACTCCATGGCCATTTAAACTCTTTTAGTTTTTCTTTGTTTCTTCGTGTTTTGAGTAAGCTTTTTGAAGTTGGTTCTTTTTGGTATTTTTCTCGAACCATCTTTTGCATTAGGTGGTGTTGTCGAGAAGAAGAAATAGAGGAAATGAAAATGGTCGTTATACTCATCGAGTAAAATGCTTGGTACTCTATAGGACAAATATTCATACACAATTCGTAGAACGCTTGGCATAGAAGATATTAAAAAAGCATATAAAGAAGTGAGTAAATAAATGCTAAACTTATCAATAAGAGGATGATGATCTTGATGAAGAATAGGTTATTTTGTATTTTTGATGCACATAATGAAGCATTTGATTAAAAGATCTATTTATGAAAACTATTATTGTTATTGAAAGGCTAAAAAACATATTTATAAATCGTATTATATTCAGTATTTAACCCGTGTAATATATGGGTAGGTTTCTAACCTAGTATCCTATAAATTATTTTAATCAACATTTGTTATCTTAAACCATAGAAGCTTTAAAAAGTTTTATGTTTTAAAAGTGCATCATACATTGTTTAATATTTTATTCAAATGATAGCATACATAAATTAATTTATGTTTGAAATTAAATTTTAATAAATAAACAATTAATATTTAGAAGAAAAAAGTTTTGCGTTTAAGAGTTAAAATTGGAATTTGAAAAAACAATATCCTATACAACTTCTATGTAGGAGGGTAGTTGACACACAATTAAGAATGATTTTCATTTTTAGAAGATTTGAATTTCTATTCTACATTATATTATATATATATAATATATTTAAACGTGAAATTTTGGTTGTGTGGAGAAAACACTGTTCAATTTGAGTTCTCATTCTAGTGACACGTACTCCCTTGATACCACGTGTTTCGCATCTATATCGTCTTTGTTTCTCATCATTGTTCCTCGTCACATCAGGCTCCGGTTCTCATCTGGCGCCTTTTCTTATAGGTCTTGGTCTCCTTCCATAGATGATGAATGCTGATATAGGGTTTTAGTAGGTTGGCTTAATGGGCAGTCTAGTAAGGAGGATCTAGAATCTTTTGAATTGTTATTTGTTATCTAAATTGATTGTGCTATCTATCGATCTTCTTTAATTTAGGGTTTCGTGTGATTGTGTGTTCGTCGCTTTCAGAGGCTAATAGACATCCAGGTACCTATAATTTTTTAGTCAATTTTTTTATTTAGGGTTTCAGAGGGTTTGTGTTCTTCGATTTCTAACGAACACCTTTTGTTACCTATTTTGGTATTTTTTTTCTTTTCCTCCTTTGGATACTACTTTGGTGGATTTCAGGTTCTAAAGGCTCTCAAATTGTTCTCGCGACCTATCGTACCTACTTCTGTTATGCCTAACTTTTTAGGTAAAAATTGCGCCTCTGGTAATCTATTTAATCTACTGTTGATCGAATGAAACTTGGTTTATTTTTTATTTAATTTTGATCTGAAAACCAGTTACTGCCGCTGTAGAATCTAGCTTCCCAAAGATGGACCGGATCACTTGGTGAGGACGGGTCTTCTTCGGAAGTCCGAACTACGTTCGAGAACTTGAAATCTGCACAAGGTAACAGCGCCGTTAACTCGCCACACAGGACAGGGGATGTCCCTGTGACCAAGCTCGGGCGTGAGAATAAGTATGTGTGTGTTAAGCGTAAGTAATGCCGTGAGAATAAGATGATCATACCTTGGGGTTTGTGTCGTATTTATACTGTTCCATTTGTGTAGGTTCGACCAGGTGAGTGCGTCCCCCATATCAGGCTTAGTGCGTTTTCCTTTTTGGGGTGTAGGCAAACTCTGGATTTCTGGTTGTTTGGCCATTTATAGTAAAAAACCGCTAATGACTGTCGCCACTTGGTCTGCTGTCGCTTGGTCGTTTTTGTCGGACTTCGGACTCCGTGAGGTCCGAAGGTCATGTGTGCTTACGTTTATATCCGGAGTGTTAATTCCGGTCGTTGGGGTTTTTGTCTGGACCGATGGAGTAACCCTCTAAGTCCGGACTGCGGTGTGTATCGTAAATTGGTTTTGCTTGTTATGGGCTATGGTCCGGACTATTAGGTCCGGACCGGGACATACGTCATCAAGTAAGATATGCTAGATATATACCAATGTCCCCTATTATATTTTCAATTTTTTGATTTTTAGAGGATGGTGTTCTTGTCCTAATCGCCTATTTTCTATTTGTATTTCTTTCCAAGTGGGTGAATATTACATATTTCCATCCCCATTTTCACCTAATGACATGACATGTCATCACCAAACCTCTATCTGATATGCTTTTTACGCAACACCTCATCACTGAGTTGGAGAAAACATGGAAATAAACCGTATTTTAGCTAGTTATTCTTCGTTGGCTATGTCAACTCGAACTCATTTCAAACTAAACAAATTTATTGACCCCATTATGATCCATTATCTAATCGCACGTGACCCACATGTTTTAACATTTTAGTTATTTTACTTTGTGATAATCACATTAATTAGCTAGTTGTTAAAGTTACGAGAAATCATGATATTTCACAAATGAATACAACCGCTGAGAAAAATTGAAGATCATGGATACCTTCTTTTGTTTTAATTAAATAAAAAACAACACAATATAGGTATTTAGGGCTGACAAATTGACACGATTAGACTAGTTTAACAAAAAGTACACTATGTAATTTTATACTTTTTTAAGATAATTGAAATTAGAAGGATATGCTTCATCATTTCTCTTTTTTCTACATAAAACATAGAACTGTCATGCTCAAACTATCAAGACAAGTGTTAAACAAGTCGTTTTCATGTTTTATTATTCACTAATCTCGTCGTCTAACTTATACCATAAAGACAAGTATTGCCTTATTGGATAAATAGGTTTCGATGCTAAGAAGAATCATTTCATTTAGCTTAACGGGTTAACCCGAACAATAATCACCAAAATATTACTAAAAATACAGAATCTTGTCCTGACTGAAAGCAACGGCCCTGATTAATCGAATCCGTTTTACATATTCAGCAAGCGCAGCCATTTCCCCACCCACTGTCTCCACCACGGCTTTCTGCTGCATGCGGTTGCTCAATACCTAGATTCATCTATCCAAATCCTCTTGTTTGATTGATTTTCGAATCAATCATGTGTGGAATACTCGCGGTGTTTGGTTGCGTCGATTGCTCTCAAGCCAAGAGAGCCAGAATCATTGAACTCTCTAGACGGTAATGTCATGTTTTCATGCACTTTTGTTCTCTTAATTCAATTGATATGTTATTCATCATGAGATCTTACTGGTCGTGTTAACGATTTTTCGCTTGATTTTTGTTTTTCTGTATATGATGAGCGTTATATTTCATTGCGCGATGAAGAACGATACAAATTTCGTCTTACCTGTGGCTTTGGTATTGATTTAAACTAAAAAATCAAAGGTTGAAGCTGAGGGAATGATGTATATGTTGTAATGTTGACCACGATTAGTATATGGTCTTAATTTTAGGATTATTGATTGCCAACTTCGTTGCTCAAATTAGTGGGGGCGTTTGGTGCAAAATGCTAACTAGAATTAATCAACATTTATAAGTATATATATACATGTAGATGTAATTAAAAAGTGTTTGTGTCAAATTTCTTGGTTTCATGTGTCATGTAATGTAAAAAACTATATGATATCTACATTTAATTGGACTTTATATGCTTTTGTTTCTGCATGTATGCTTAATATCTAGTTAGTTGATTCAATGCAATCAAGTAGAGTAAATATCTGATGTCTTGATTTTAACTACTCAGATTTTGTAGTATAAATGAGTAATCATCCTCTTTCATGTGTGATTTTCTGAAAATTTGAATTGCATCAGATAAGTTCTCAACAATTTGTTCAAATCCTTATGTTTCCTTCTTCACTATGTCAGGTTGCGTCACAGAGGTCCCGACTGGAGTGGGCTCCACAGTGAGGATGACTGTTATCTTGCTCATCAAAGATTAGCTATTGTGGATCCTGCTTCTGGTGATCAACCGCTTTATAACGAAGACAAAACGATTATTGTCACGGTATCTTGACTTTTATTGATGTATTTGTTTCTTTTTATCAACACATGTTTTTGTGCTACTATATTTATTCAATTACACTTGTCATCAAATGGTTTTTTATTTTGTAAAAGATCGTATCGGTTACATTTTATAATTCGTGTTATGATGTTTGCCAAATTTTGATATCACTTTAGGTTAACGGGGAAATTTACAACCATAAAGCGTTGAGACAGCAACTGAAGTCTCACAAGTTCAATACTGGAAGCGACTGTGAAGTGATTGCTCATCTTGTAAGTAGCCTATTATAACAGAATTAAACAGATTTTAATAAAAAATTTCCAAAAGAAAGTCTTTATAAAGATATACAAGGTCAATTTACATTTGAATTATATTTATTTTTAATACATTCCGTTAATTTGGCTTCTGATTTACCAGTATGAAGAATATGGAGAAGACTTTGTTCATATGTTGGATGGAATGTTTTCTTTCGTGCTTTATGACAAACGCGATAAAAGTTATATAGCAGCTAGAGATGCTATTGGGATTACACCACTTTACATGGGTTGGGGCCTTGATGGTATGTCTATTTATTTTCCACAATTTTTTTCATTTTAATATTTCATAAAGAAAATACCATTTATTTATCGGTTTTTTATAAACTTAGAACTTAATGTGCAGGTTCTGTGTGGTTTGCATCAGAAATGAAGGCCTTGAGTGATGATTGTGAACAGTTTATGACATTTCTTCCTGGGCATATATATTCTAGCAAAACTGGTATGAATGATCGCGTTCTTAATCTATGAAGCGATTATTTTCCACTTTTATGAAAATAAAATTTTTAACTTAAAGATTTGTGTACATCATAACAGGTGGGTTGAGAAGGTGGTATAATCCCACATGGTATTCAGAAAGCATTCCTTCAACTCCATATGACCCACTTGTTCTACGTCACGCCTTTGAAAAGGTATGACAACTTTTATATAGTGTCTGAAGTTTATTTTTTAAATATTATTGTCGCAATTCTTATTATTTGCTACTCATTTTTTATAAAGGTTTTCATAAATGTGTACAACACTACAACCATATAAGAGTCCATAGATTTGAATTTTTTTTTAAATTCATATATTTTGAGATAAATAAGAATGCATGATTCGTTTAATTTAAATATGTAATTTTTCTAACGTACAGGCTGTGATTAAGAGGCTTATGACCGATGTACCCTTTGGTGTTCTTCTTTCTGGAGGTCTTGATTCATCTCTTGTCGCTGCAGTTGCTTCTCGCCATTTGGTTGATTCTGAAGCTTATTGTCAGTGGGGATCACAGTTGCATACTTTTTGCGTTGGATTGAAGGTCAATATTTTAAAATATGTTTTCTTTTATTTATCTATTAAGCAGATATTTCTTCTAAATTTTCTGTAACCTCATATGTCATCCAAAAGTCAATAACAAATAAAGGTATATTCTTTTAGCATTTTTTAATTTTATTTTCAGGGTTCTCCTGATTTGGTTGCTGCTAAAGAGGTAGCTGATTATCTTGGCACACGTCACCATGAGTTCTACTTTACGGTCCAGGTAAATTTATCCTTTTTTTAATTTATTTTTTATTAAATTTAAAACTAAACCAATTTTATTTTTTAATAAATAAAACTAAATTTGGTAAGTGTATCAGGAAGGAATTGATGCACTTGAAGAAGTGATTTACCATACTGAAACCTATGATGTAACGACAATTAGAGCTAGCACACCGATGTTTCTGATGTCACGCAAAATTAAATCTTTGGGGGTAAAAATGGTTCTTTCTGGTGAAGGATCAGATGAAATATTTGGTGGTTACTTGTATTTCCACAAGGCTCCCAACAAGGAGGAGTTTCATGAGGAAACATGTAGAAAGGTTTGTTAGATTTTTATTTTTATTTTTTTTTACATTTTTACCCTTACCCTCTTCATAAATGCATGGAATGTTTTTATTATCATATTAATTATTTACTGTTCCTGTGCCTGTTTTTTTTTTTTTTTTTTTTTTCTCATTTTAGATCAAGGCTCTTCATCTGTATGATTGCTTGAGGGCAAATAAGTCAACTTCAGCATGGGGTCTTGAAGCTCGTGTTCCTTTTCTTGATAAGGAGTTCATTAATGTTGCAATGAGCATTGACCCAAAGTGGAAGATGGTAAAGACTAATTTATCCAAAAAATTGCATAAAAGAGTTGTCACTAATTTATTTAAAATAATAATAATAATAAGAGCTAATTACGGATATGGACCTTGTGGTTTGGGCAAAGTAACTAGTTTGGGTAGTGGGTACTAAGTTTTAAAAGTAAGTAACAAGTGTGGGGTCTATGGGTATTAACGTTAACTTCCGTTAACTTTTCTGTTAATTCTAAGAGAAATGACCAAAATACGCTTTGACTTTTTGAATAACTGGTGAAAAGTGAAAGGGTATTTTGGTCATTTTCATTCGAGTTTAACAGAAAAGTTAACCTTAATACCAAACTCGTTACAAACGGAAAGTGCAAACCCCAAACTTGATACTTTTAAACTTTAGTACCCAAACATGTTACTTTACCCAAACCATAGGGACCATCTATGTAAACTCTAATAATAATAAAAATAATAATTTCTTCTATCTTTGTATAATAGATTCAACGTGATATTGGGCGGATTGAGAAATGGGTGTTGCGCAATGCATTTGATGATGATGAGAAACCATATTTGCCAAAGGTATATATATTGATTTTTATATCACATTTTTTTTTTGGTTTTATAAAATATAGTTTGTTTGTTTTTGTACCAGCACATATTGTACAGACAAAAGGAACAATTCAGTGATGGGGTTGGATACAGTTGGATAGATGGATTAAAGGATCATGCAAACAAACAGGTTTCAAAACTAAACTTTACAGTAATTTAAAATATAAATACATAGCTTAAAACCCCCGTGTATTACACGGGATTACATAACCAACACCTAAAACTTTTTATTGAAAATGTGAAGACTTGAAACGTTAGGGACGAAAAGTATTTAGACTTGAAACGTTAGGAATGAAAATGTTTAAGACTTGAAACGTTAGGGACGAAAAGTGTTAAGACTTGAAACCTTAGGGACGGAAATTGCTAAGACTTGAAACTTTAGACACCGTTCCTATTAACCATGGACTAAACTCTTAATTATTGCAAACCTCAGGGATAAAAAGTGCAGTTTACTTTTTTAAATACATAAGATAAATATTTACTTAGATAATAACAAATTTAAATGATTTTAAATTTAAATATATTTTATAATTTAAAATAGAATAAGAAGTATAAAAGAATTCAAATTGTTAATTTAGTTAATTTTGATAATTAAAGAATTCTTGAAAAATTGAGAGAATGCCACATATCATTTCTTTGGAATGCTTTATTAGAGGTAGATATGAAAGCCCTCTCGAGTTGAGAAAACCCCGGAAACTGTAAAGAACTCTCGAAAACTCTAAGTTTAAAAAATTATTAATTTTTTTAAAAAAGGATCATTTTTAAATGCAACCTCATCACTTTTTATAAAAACAAAGCAACAAGTACTTTACAAAAAATACCCCAAAAATAAAAAACCCGTCTTTTTTAAATTTTAACAAATTTAGCGTAAATGCGTTACGTATGTAACATTTTACATATGTTACAATTCTCTAAAATTTGTAAAAAGTTTTTTTTTTAGATAAAACTACGCACTTTTTTATATTTTTTTCACCAAAAGTCTTAGATTTTGATGTATAATATATATAAAAAATATAAAGTTATAAAAATTACAATTCCAAAAAAGTTATTGTTAGATATGTTACAAAAAATGAGTTTCGTGAGTTTTCTCAACTCAATTTTTTTTTTCATATTTCCATCCCCTATATATACATATGTAACCTTATAGATAAAGGTTATGAAAAAAGATTAATACAAAAGTTGATTGATTGGTATTACTTTTAGATTTTCTCTAAAAACATAGCTCTCATAACGATTCGTATATGTGTGTCGGGTTATAAGTTTAAAAGAGTATTTATTAAAAGTAGAATAAATAAGTATTATCTAATTGGATGAATGTACACATGTGGAATGATTTGTGTTTGGTTTCTAGAAAATAATGAAATTTTATTAACAAACGTGAGTTTTGGTTAAAATATAGAGAAGAGGACGAAAATGGGTTGTAGATTCTCTAAGCTTTTGTGTCACACCCTCAAATTTCCGTTCGCCAGAATACCCACGTTCGGGTGTGACATGGCCAGGATCAGTCCATTAATTAAGCAAACAATCA
>WOUH02005862.1:0-18334 GCA_009936405.2 Stevia rebaudiana
AGCAAATTTACAAAATATGCAAAACACAAATACAATTACAAAAAGTAGTATTGGCAAGTATCATTCTTTTTCTAGATTTAACACAGTGTTTCTCTATATTTACTAGTTTCATCAGTTTCTCTATATCTTCCTACTCACAAGCACTATTATACTATCTCTATAATATAAAGATTTCACTCACATAAATTATAGAGAACCAAACATGAATGCTCTAAGGTGACATGAGTTACTAAAATTGAATAAATTCGCAACATTTATCGAACCACACTTCAGTAAAAATTTCTCTACCTCAACTACACTTTTCTATTTAGAAATTCAGTTTTGTTCCTTCTGATTTATATAAATTATATGTCTTCCCATGATATAAAATTATGAGCTAACTGTCCCAATTTATATCAATTTTAAGGATTGGGCCCAAAAGACCCAAAAGAATCTAGTCCAATTTGTACGTGGACAGTTAGGCCTAACTGGTATTAATATCAATCGTAATTCGTAAGCCCCTATCTTGAAGTGTCAAAAATTAACCCTACAAAATCTAATTTATACCGGAGACTAGATAACTTCATATATTTCCTAATTTTCTAAACCCAATTTATAGGCCATGAGGTTTATTGTAGTTGTCATACGTCATAAAATTGGTTGCTCCATCATATTTGCTCTAAGGAGGTGTTCCAATGCGATTTTATGCTATTTTGAGGACGTCTAAGGATCTGGTCAAAGTCAGCACTTCGAAGAGGTCCAATGTATATGGTATAGTGGTGTATCTATCCTTTTGATTTATTATGATTATAGTTGGGCATAGTTTGATGCGATTATTGATTTGAACATGTATTTTATTTAATATTAGTAAAGTTATTATATTTAACATATATATAATCTTTGAAAAATAAAGTTCTTGGTAATTTACCATGTTCGAGTACTCCCCAAGTACACCCGTATACTCCTCGAGTACTCCGAACTCCCCAGTCGACCGACCTGGGAGCGCCAAACGACTTTTGCAACCTTACTCTTTCCCCATCAATTTTAACGAGTTTCATACACCAAGTTTGATTAGGCTTGTAAATTTAAATTAGTTTATAGTTTATATAAATATGATATTATTCAAAAATATCGTATTATGCAACTACATTATAAAAATTATTATTTTATATCTAAAAAGCTAAACACTATATATCTCTCTATATATATATACACAGATTCTGTTATTAATAAATTATTATATCAAAATCAGTAGATAAATACATAAAGCATAACTAAATAATAAACATGTCAAAAGAAAGAAATAATGAAAAGTTGATTGTAAGCTTTTTCTTTATGGCTAAAGTTACATATTTTTTTTTGTCACCAACATGATTTGAACCTTTACCACATTTAAAGATTAAATTTTACCCAACGCTTTGATATTTCTTAATATCATTAGGACAAATACACTCTTTGATGAATAAGTAAATAAATAGATGTAACATAACTATCAAACAAATCAAAAGAAAGACAAATAATGAAAAGTTGGATGTAAGTGGGAGGCACGGGGAATCTCTGCCGTCAATGAGATTTCTATTTACGGTAAATAGTCTGTGTCGGTGTGTATATTCATCATAAACCATCAAATTTTCAAGTAAACATAAAAAAGGGAAGATGAAGACAACATTTGTTGTGTAGTATATCATTTAACTTTACATTATATTAATTTTTCATAAATAAATTCTATAGAACTTTTATATTGCAATAGTTGATGCTCACGGTTTAGCTATTCCTACCATTCAAGTAGACGATGACATTGCTCGTATTAATGGCCAGTAGACGATGACATTGCTCGTATTAATGGTTTTGATGAAGTAATTCTGAACTAATCCTTGTTTAACCAAGTAGCTAGTGTTTGAGCAACCAAATTCTCTCGTTATACGTCCATCTATTTTTTTTGAACATTATTATTTATATAAATATAATTTAAGTTTCTAAAACCTTATTCTAAGAGCATCTTCAATAGAAAAGTGATGTAACGAGTTTGGTTCGTATTCCAAACATACATAACCATCAATAATAACCGGGCTCGTCACACTTTATGTCATTTAATTGTTTAACAAGGTAAAACCTAAACAATTGTTATACTACATTGATTATACTAATAATGAAATGACAATTTGCAAAATGAATGATTAGATTATCCATTCCAACTCTTAGCTAAAATTAGAAAAGATACAAATCTACAATTAATAATAATACTAACATCTCTTCAACCTTTTAGTATCCATTCGGGAACTCACATTTTCCAAACTCTGCAATATAATGAAAAAAACTTTCAATCATTAGTCCTCCCAACACTTGATAAAAAAAGCATATTAAAGATATAAAAGCAAATGTTAATGAGTTCTTTATTCTTATAATCTTTAATTTCAATGGTCTTAATGCCTTTTGTATACTTGACCACTTTTTACTTCAAATTTTTACTATTTCTTAACCTTTGGGAGTAAGAATTAAACCACACCATTTAAAGCTCATTATTTTTATGTTTGAGTTTAACAAAAAAAAAAATAAATAAATAAAATAAAAAATAAAAATAAAAAACAAGTTATCAAGAGGACTAACTTGTAGGTTCGTTTACTGGTCAAACTGACTTCAAAATTAAGTCATAATGATTTATAAAAACATCAAACGTGAAATAAACATGATATAAAGTGTGGAGTGATAAATGTAGAAATGTAGAATCCGTAAATGAGATTATGAAAAAAAAAGAAGTAAATATTAGTTTCAACTACCGGTAGATCGAGGACCGGTTAGCAAGATATATGTATCTTTAAACTAAATGTAGTAGTTAAAATTTCACATTGTTTCCTAATAATAGTAACAAAACTTATATTGTAGTAGAATAATATTTTTTTTTCGGTTCAACTTTAACATCTAAAAAGTACCACTAACTGGAATATGCAATAATATTTATGGAATAACCATAAATTCATAGGCCCATAATCTAAAAGCATCTTGAATAAACTTTAGTCCACCCCACCACCATGTCAGATATGGCCCACATATCACGCACTACCAGGTGCGCACGTTAGTCAATGCCCTAAAATCTAGTAAATCCAACAAAACATCACGGTCTTCCATGTTCTTGAAATTAACAAAAATTTAAAGGCTAGATTGCAATTAGACCATGTGTAGTGGGCGTTGTGGAGGCCGGCGACGCCCGGGAACACCGAAACTGGGCCCGCGTCAAGGGGCGTTATAGGCTTTGGCGTGGAGAAGAACACGGCGTGGAGGGGAAGAAGAAAGGCAGGTTTGCTGTGTTGTGGTGGGCCCCATTTGTTTTTTTTATTTTTTTATTATTTTTCAACCAATAATAAAATACCACCTCACCCTCCTATTTTTTACCCATTTCTCTCTCTACTACTCACCCATTACACCCATTTTCCATAACCTCTTCTCTCTCCTGCGTGACACTGACGCGTCATACTCCACGCCCTTTCGCAGCCCCACCACAACACATGGTCTTACAAAATATGTTTTTCTTATTTGTTCCAACCCTTAAATATTTTTAAAAATATAAATTAAAACTAATATATACACACATGTAGTATTATAATGTACTATATTTATCCAAATTTGGCCGATAGAACACAAATTGTAACCAACATTATGACATTATCATTATAATCTTACACTTATAACACGTACATCGGTCTATTTAATATAGGATCATGGTCATGCTCATGTATATACATTTTAAAACATTTATTCGGTTATTTACTTTTTTAGGACCATAAATAAATATATAACAACTTATTGTAGAAAACTATTAATATTCTAGGTAACACTAGTAGAGTGATTGAGTACGTACTTGGTGGTTGTGTAACAGTGTGCGCGGCCCCACCAAAATAACATGAGCCAGCAGCCCGACCCGTTTTCTGATAATAACTATTAAAAGCCCATGATGCATGTGCTTCTACCGTGTTAGGATCGTAACACGTGGCACCTGGTTGTATCGGACGGCAATCAGCACCCCCTTCCCCACACGCATAATCTAGACCCATCTGCAGCCGATCCTTCCCCACTTCACTTGCCACACACCACGACCCGGATCCGGTTCTAGACCCGATACCGGACCCTTTTACCGGACCTGAAACTCTAACTTGACCTCCGGCGACATCTCCGTCTGCCGGCGACTGTTTATCCCTGTAATCCTTCAAATCCTCAGTTGTGAATGGTACGTTGTAAACCTTTTCCCGGTTCGGGTAAAACAACCCGTAATTCCGCTCCGATGAGGGTCCGTCTTTGTTGTTCTCGTTGAATAATGCGAACAGGAAGACGGTGAGCTTCGCTTTTGGCCGGAGAGGAGTTCCGCCGCCGGTGAGGATCCGTTTCACAAGATTACCATTATAAGCAGCGGCGTTTGCAACACTAGCTCCGATTTCATTATCATCACCTTTCGACGGCCAACCGGTCTCCGTCACCACCACCGGAATATCATCGTACTTCATTGCCGACATCGCTGCAAACACAGCGTCGATTTGAGCATCAAACAGGCTAAAGTAACGTAAACCGTTTCCGGCGTCGGGAACCCCAGGGTTTTCCCGAAAAAGCGCGTAATCGAGGGAAATTACGTCGGAGTTTGATTCGTATGCGAAAAACGGGTACGCGTTAACCATGAGGTACGACCCGGTTTGACGGAGGAATTCGAACATGGGTTTGAAAACGGTTTCGACAAGTTCGGGTCGGAAGGATCCGGCTGACGATGGGTATGAGTTTTGCAGCGCGCTCAAAGCTACCGGCGACGAGATTTTGATATCGGAATGCAAATTAAACTTAACCAGAGCTTGATGTAGGTTTTTCATGGCGGGAACGAGAAACCCGGTTGTGTTTTTCGGGTCGACGAATACTTCATTTCCGACGGCGATTGCTTCGATTTGGGTGTGTGGGTGGTACGCTGCAATATTCCGGTCGACCCAACTGACGGCAAACGACTGTTTTCTAGCGGCGGTGTGTAAAAGCTCGTTAGGGAGGTCGACGGTGACTTTGATTCCGGATCCGGATAGTGAGTGTAGCACATCCGGGTCGGTGTCGTACACTTTGACCCGGTCGATTCCTTGAGATTTCAGAAGGTGAACCACCTTCTCCGGCGATGGCAGATTGTTACCGACTCGACCATAGTTCACACCGATTGAACCACCATCTGTAAATGTACATCAAAACGTATAAAAGGGTAACAAAATCATGTACAAAAAAGTGAAAAAAACATACAAAATTGACATCATAATGCAATGTGTGAACCTGCAAGTGCAAAAATGGCGAACAGAGAGATGGAGAAGATGTTTGGTGCCATTTTTGCTGGGAAAACAGAGCACAGTGAAAGGGGGATAAGGTGTTTTTAGAGGTGGCTCAAGATTGTCGGGTCATGTTACCTTTGATTTTAGCGCATAGGGTGTCGGGTCGGGTTATTTAAAGAGAGATTTTATATAAATCTTGTGATTTCAGTTGGGTCAGATGGAGGGAATGTCATGTTATAAAATTAAAAAGGTTTTAAGATTGAAAGCATGATGACAATGGAAAAGATTTTCAAGGGGTTTATGAGATGAATATCGGATGATTACTAAATTGAAGGTGTTGTATGGTGTGATCTTTTGTATTTAATTCCGTACCTTGATAATTTGTTCATTGTGTGTCTTTTGTTGCAAGGGTAATAATTTGAGTGATAATTTTGTGTGTTATGTGTTTGTCACACTTAATCTCTACAAATAATATTTTAATACAGAGAAATCATTAAAGTGGTTATCTTTCAATATCTTATAAGTTATAATCAAATTAGAGATTAATAAATCATTGATGTATAGTAGGGAGCTAGTAACACCATGAACATTAACTAGTATGTCATGATGTGTTTCATAAAATGTTGTAATACTTTAATAACCTTTCACATACATCATCTTGTTTGCAAATCTCAACAAAACGTATGTTTTACTAATGAAATTTAGTGTGACAATTTTAGATAGTGTATTTGCTATATTCTCTTCTTGTAGAGATGTCTAGTTAATACTTGAAGTACATTTATAACTTCATGACACAATCAACACGTAATCGAGAGAGGGAGAGGGAGAGGGAAAGAGATTATTATTAAGTATCACTTGTTTTGTACTTCGATATTATCAAATGTTAGGTGTTGATTTAAGGACATCAAATGTATTGATTGTGAGGTTATTTACGCACCTCACACTAAATTGGTCATTAACGCACCAAATTATGTTAGGCGTCATATCTCGAACCAATCATGACGTCTCCTCCTAATAAGTTGATAACCCCACACAAGTGACTTCGTTCAACACATTTAATGTAGAAGGAGGAGGTATGATTGGTTCGAGTCGTAACACCTAACATAAAATGGTGTATATGACCAATTTGGTGCTCCAATTCATCATGCATCTCTCATAAGCTATGAAAGCCATATAAAAAGTGTTGTGTGTTACATGCTTAAATTAGGTGCCCAAACCATGTCAACTTATCAAAGGTGAGTACATAATTGGTGTACTTATAATGATGTAGAATTTTGTTTATTAGCTTTGTAATAAAAATAAGATTATATCATCTTTGTCTTAGGACAATTAGGGCACAAGGTGTGGCTCGGGGGAACCATTGGGGCCGGATGGGGCCGAGTGGGAACACCACCCCCTCCCCCCAACTTTTGGGGTGGAAAAAGTTGGGAGTACTCACCGGATCTTACCGATTGAAAAGAGAAGAAAAATGGGGGAAAGTGGGGAAACCCGGGGAAAGCAGATGTGGCGTTGACGTGGATGCGGGGAAACGTGGGGAAGGGTGGGACGACTCTGTGTGGTCTTAGAGAGGAAGCTCTATCATTGCCTCAACCATTGCATCATATGCGAGTGAAAGATGATACATGAGTACACGTCATGTTGAATATGAATTCAACTATAACTATCTACGTATATTACATCTGAAAGAAAATAAATAGTTTTATAATTTTCTCATGTGTTAATTTGTGTATGAATCTAGCTTTGTGATTATCTTCAGCTCGGTAATTAACCTCAAACCGATGTTGGATTTGAACCTTGATTTTACTACCCTTAAGATTACAATACAATTTACTTGGGCATTCACACACATGACACGTGTGTTTTACAATTTACTTAGTTGATCATCAACTTAAATTAATCACTAAACCTACCCGACAGATCTAATATTCCTCGATATTTACAGCTATCAATGAGACATTTAGCAGAAACTCATTCGTTTGCTTAATCTCCTCGTTTCTTATGATATTGTTTGCAAAACGTACAATAGTATTTGCTTCTCAGTATTGAAGACTTGGTATATCAGTATGATATATAGTTTTAGCATTTATTGGTAAAAGTAAATTTTCACATATAAAAAGAGATGCTGATGTAGAATATACATCATGATATATAACATCTTCCAAGACTTGATCAACAATTGAGCAGATATCACAATAAAAAGGAGAAGCTGGTGAGATTACAACCATCACACACAAAAAAGTGTCATTTTATAAACGAGTTGTAAATTTGTAACCAAAAAGCGTTAAGACTTACTTAGTATATTAACTGATATAAATAAAAAAAAGAAAAGGAAAATTATTGTGTTTTAGATGTCTAAATAAAATTATGCATAGAAGAGGAACAATTACATTTTTACGTGTCATAAAATCATAAATAAATCTTGCATTGCATTCCTGTTACAAGAATCAAAAACAAATAAAAAGTAAAAAATAATGCTAACAAAAAAAAAAAAAAAACTATACGTACTATCCACTAATTACGGTTTTAAAAACTACAAATTAAACCAGCTAAGGTTAAGTGGGTCGTTTGGACCAGCTAGCTTTTGCGATTCGACGGGCAATTTGCTTCTAACGGTCTAAAACGATTCTTTTTTTTTTTTTTTCCTTCAAATCGTTAAATTCTATTAGAATTACTAAATTGATAAAAATGTTCATGAATAAAAAACATATGCATAAAAGCTTCCTATTAATAAAGGTTTAACGAGCGGTTCAGTTTACATGGTCGGTTCCAAGTTTCAAACCACCATCCAAACCGGTAACACAATCAAACCACTAAAACCGAACAATGAACCGAATTGTATAAATATCAAAAAGACTAAACTTGCATCAAAAGAAACATCTAGCTATGGATATCAGGATATGAACATGAAATAAAATTATAAATAGTGTACTTTGTTCTATACAATTAGGAGTATGTTAGTGACTAATTACTGAAAATATCAACTCTGTTTCAAGTTTCTCCTAAGTGGCACCTTTATTTCCCCATCTTCTCCCTGTAAAAAAAATTTTAAAAATAATAATAATAATTAAAAAAACATTGAACACAATAAAAAACTCACATTTTTAGCATTGTATGTGATGATATCAAATGGTGGTGAAATAAGATTTAAAAAGATTTTAAAAAATCAGTATATGAAATGACACAAAATGTGACCAAATGTTAGTAACATTTGACATAATAATCTCATAGGTTACAGAATATTTAGCAACTTACTCGCGTTTGATTTCTAGATCGCGGTGATCTATGGCTAGAATTTGAGGGCATTGGCCTTTGGGCTGGTTGATTAAGTGTTCTAATGAACTCCTGTAAATGATTATATATGCTGCAGATTTATAAAAAAATTGAAAATTATCAGTTTTGACTGTGATTTATGAGTATTAAATGAAATCTGTTATAGCACAGTTTATATCCGGTCTGACCTTAATCGATGTCTATTGCAAGCTGTGAAAAATGCAACAAATCCGTTTAAAATACTCCGAACAGCACGAAAAACCTATTGATTTAAAAACAATTATAATAATAATTATGACATTTTGTAAGCATATAAACCACATATAGGAGACCTGAAAATATATGAATGAAAATTAAAGACGGACAAAGTTTAAGGTTCCAAATACCTGGGAGAAGAGATCATTCCAGAGAGACCGCCAAATAGAAACCTCGTACGTGTTGACTGCTGACTCAGCATTTGATGCTAACTTGAAGATTCCACTCGCGAACAACCAAATGTCGCGAGCTGAATCGTATATTTGGTTATAAACAAATCCAACAAAATTGGATAGACTGAGGATGAGACTAACTGGAGCATAGAGTATTCCCCAAAGGCACCAAAATATTGGGTACATAACTGTCATTACTGCAAAATATTAACGGAAAATAAAGATTAAGAAAAATTAATCAATTAAACTCTTTTGATACAAGGGCAAACCGAGCAATATATAAACGAAATTTGATTTCAGGTTACATAAAATAATTTCTCGGTAAAAAAAAAAGTATACTTAAAACAATTATCAAACGTCAAATCAGATGTACCGATGTTACAGAGTCCGTTGTTTAGTAATAAAATATAGTTAATTATAATTACACAGATGGTCCATGTGTAATTACACAGATGGTCCATGTGGTTTGATGTAAGTAACATACTTGAGTACTGAGGGTTTAAAATAACAAATTTAAGTTCTTATGATTTCAATTTTTATAAAGATTTTGTGTACTCATACTAACAACCAACTTCTATGTTAGATTAGGACGAAATGACGAAATGATCCTTTGACTTTTTTAATAGTCAAGTCAAAGTATATTTTGGTCATTTCACCCTAATTTAAGAAAAAGTTAACGGATGTTAGTTTTAATACCCAAACTCGATACAAAATTGAAAGCACAAGCGTATTATTTTTAGCCATTAATACCCAAACTTGTTACTTTCTGCAAACCACATGGACCATCTGTGTAATTAACAATATATAAGTTTGTAGCTAGAATTGGAAATGAAATGATAGTTGGCTACTAAAATATGAGATATTTCGTCAGATATTCAATATAAATAACTTACCAATAGTCCAGATAACTGAAGAGATGAACCACAGAGGAACCAATACGACTTCGATAACATTTTCCAATACGTCCCACGAACTTTCAATCAAAACCCAAACAAAGGAGCATAAATAACGACCCGATTGGATCAATAAATTCCAAACGGGAAGAACAACCTCGATAAAATCCGAAAACGGGCCCCCTAATGGCTGCGTGACAACCGAAACAAACGAACGAATGGTACGCGTCATCATCAAAAACCACATAACCGCCTTCTCAGAATTATGCAAAAACAACATGGTACCCAAGTACTTGATTCTCGACACCATTTCCCATGTTTCTATCCAATCGAAAAGGGGCCCGCATAAACGGGACGCGGTTGCTTTAAGCACGGGGACGTTTTTGTACAAATCGTAGAAACCGATAACAACCGTAACAATGGAGATTACTACATATAAGGCCCGAGCTAACGGGCACATCCACGGGCGGTAAATGTGACAAAAAACGGGATACGATTGGCAGAAAATTACCCATGATGGAAGCCCGGCTTCTAATAATGTGAGTAATCGTATATCGGATAATATTATTTTCTGTAACTCAAACGGGAGGTCGTGATCATTGAACCGGAACAAAAGTAAAACATCTTTGTACTCCATGGGTTTAGTTGTTTCATCAAAATCATTTGCGTAAGATGAGGTTGTTGGTGTGCTAACGGTTTCACCGTGAGTTATTTCGGTATAAAAACTGGTATTAATATTAATTCCAGTTGGAGACATTAATTTCCTTCTTTTATAGGGTCCATTGGGAGGGGGTGTATGTAGTATACTTGTTTGATTTGATGAAGTTTCTATCGTTTCACTAATATTGCAACGAGGAGTGCAGGGAGATCCATCGGGCCCGAAAGATCCATTGGGCCCAAGAGATCTATTGGGCCCGGGAGATCCATCGGGCCCACTCCCACTAACATTCGCGGTTTGTTCACTATTATTTGTACTGTAGGTGTCGGGAAATTCTTCTGAAGCATCATGGAATACATCTCCTGAAGAAGTAGAATAAAAAAAATGGGTAAAATTTTGATTATCAGATTGTTTAAAGTGTTTATAGGTGACAAATTAAGGTTTTAATTCATAGGTTACATATATGCCCTTTTAAAAGTTCATAACTTTCTATTTCACATTCCAAGGTTCAAAACAATATCATATTTTACCTTTACAGAACATGAAATATATCATATTGACCCATTCCATAGTAGATAAAATACAAGCAGCAAGTTATTACAATTCACTTCAATAAATGAGAAAAAAAAAAACAATGTAATTACTATGAATAATCTCAAAGCATTAGGCTATAATGCTATTTTTTTTACTGTCGATGCAACAGGTTATGATAAGTAATTCATTTTGTTATATATACTGGGAAAATATAATTTTTTTGGTGATGTGATATTATGAATTTTGGAAATGGGAAACGGAGTTTTGAGCTTTTGGAAGCATGTGTGTGTATGAAATTGCAATTTAATACCTAATTGCTAGAATAATTCCCAGATAAATAAAACAAGAAAGAAAATGAGAGATCAACTTATAGGTCAAGAAGTAGGAAGCTCACAGATAAAGCATGTAATGATATGTAATTTATTTATTTATTTATTTTTTGGAAAATCTGGCCATCCATAAGCACTTACTTCAAGTAACTTTGACCAAAAAAAAATTAAATAACAAGTTGACATGTGAACAGGTCATGTGATTTTCGGGGATCATGCAATTACATACATAAAAAAAATTACGCAAATTACACGATTAGTGTACAGGAATCACATATTTTAGATGATTGACACCTTAAATATGGTTCAAAGATCCGGATGTTTGTTATTTCAATCTTCAAGCAAAAAACATGTGAAACCAAATTGGTTAGATTTAATCATAGCCTTTCAACATGGGAAGTCAGGCTGCAAAAAGGTTAAATGCAAAACTTGTGGTGCTTAATTTGGGAGAAAATCGCGCCAAAAGTGCAAATCGCGTAAATTGGGGGTGCTAGAAAGGTAAAATCGTGTAAATTAAGGGTATTATTAAGATCCTACTTGATAATAAGCTCATTTAAAGATCACAGAAAGATTATTAAGATGAAAACTTTTGTATAAAATATGTTTGCCCTATTTGAATACATATTTTAACCAATTATACAATATAACCAATATATTATGAGAAGAATAGAGAATATAATTAAAAAAATGGATTTAAAAAGTTTGAAGCACCAAAAAAAGGTCATATGTCAGACATCACATTTACTCCACTAACCATGCACTAAGGTTTAAAAAACTCTCTAAATAACACCGAACCCAAAAATTTCAAATTCCTTAAAAAGTCAAAATTCATGTTGTATATTCAACTATGTGATTTCTCAAAGTTTAATGATTCTAAGCAGCAATTCATTTTCTTACACTAATTGAGCCCTAATCTGATCCAGGTGACAATTTCTCAAGTATTATCCATATAAAATTACTTAATTACCCCAAAATAATCCTTGCTAAAATTCGCCAATATTATAAACCAGGATCTCTTATGAATGCAATTTGACACTTTAACTATGCAGAAACCAGTGATTGCCTGTTAATCAAAACTATTTATCATCTTAATACCTAACATGGAGTCAAAATCAACTAAATCCATTTGCAACTAATCATATATGCAATTTGAATAAGCAACCACAAACACCTTGAAAACAATTAATTGTATCAAAACGCGATAAACAACTTTAATAAGCAGTAGTTATAAGTGCATACCTAACATGGAGTCTAAATGATCTTCCAAAAGACGTCGTTCATGTGGTGTCCCTGGAAACCATGTAGTTATGCATTTCACTGCTTGATTTATGCTATCAAATTCCCATCTTTTCATGTATTTAGCCTCAATAGCAAGAGATGTATCAGTCTGTTTATTAAATAACAAAAAAAAAACAGATATTGATATAAAGCCAATACAATGTAAACAAACTAATAATGCAGAATGCAAGATATACCTGAAGCTCGTTTAAGTAATTGATACCGCGAACATCATTCCACACCACTCGAAACACAATAAACCCAAACAAGGTTCTATGCAATTTGCTATTTGCAAGCAACGAATTCTTGAGTTTCTTAACAGGTAACAAAGCTCTTTTTCTTGATAGTGTTGCAGCATTTACCACTGAGAACCATTTTTTCAAGTTTTGGGAATGGTTTGATGATTTAGATCTAACTTTCTTTTCAATAAACTCTGTGGTGTCTTTCTTCCCCTTTCGCCCTCTTGTGTTTGCAAAAGGAGACATCCTTGACTGAAAACATAATCAAGAACACAAATAAATGAATATGCAGCTAAAATTATTTCAAAAAAAAAAAAAAAGAGATGATTGTTAAGATGATTCAGAGTCATAAGAGACCTTGGTAACCATTAACTGCCATAAGTGTGCAGGCCGTGAAGGAAGAGCTTCCAACCATGGCCTATTATCCACCAATACAAAGAACGCGTTGCTATCAGGGGCCAAGAAAAGTCCAAGATCCGAAAGATAAGACTGCAAATCCCTGAAAATTTGAAATAAATTCAAGTGGGAAACTGTAAATCTCTATAACTTGACATGAATTCAAGTGAAAACTGCAAATATCTATAACTTGACATGAATTCAAGTGAAAACTGCAAATCCCCGTAAATTTGACATGAATTCAAAAGGAAAAATGCAAATCCCTGAAATTTTAACATGAAACTAAGTGAAAACTGCAAATCCCCATAAATTTGGCATGAATTCTACAGGAAAACTGCAAATCCCTGAAAGTTTGACATGAATTCAAGTGCAAATCCCTAAGAATTTGACACGAAATCAAGTGGAAAACTGAAAATCCATGAAAATTGATACGATTTCAAGTGGAAAACTGCAATTTACACTGATGAAGATCTATAACAATTATGATTGTAACAACTATATATGTGTTACAAAACCTAATTTGTTCTCAAAAGAGACAAATTAGACATCCAAAGCTTTAAAGCTGACCTCTTCAATAAATTTAATCTTACTTTTAGTACGAAAATCACTTCAGATACAATTTAAAACTCGACATTGATAAATCAATCACGTTTGATCTGTAAAAAGGTTCGTACCCGATCTGGAAACTGGTTAACGGATAAAAATGTCGACTACTATCGCATCGCATCATGTAAACCACGCTCTAACCCCTGCATAAACACGATTATCCAAATTAAACGCGATAACACCAAAATTCGATTAAAAACGCCAAAAAAATAAACTCAAGAGTCGATTAAACTCAAACCTGAAGATACTTGTAATAAGTATTGCAATGAACCACTACCGAACTTCATAACAGAGAGATCGATCATACCACGGCAACCAAAGCATCCATAAGTAACCAAAACTCAAATCAACATCTGTCGGTGATGATTAAATTATGAATTCAAACTCGTTTACAAAATCAACACATCATGCGTGAAATCATTACCACTTCATGATTCTGTGTGCGTGTTTCAATCGCTACAAATTCGAATAACTTCAAGTCGAAGATTTAAGTTAGAGATCGCGTCAACCATACGTAATAGACGAAGCAAGTTTCAACGGCTTTGTAAATAAGGCAAAATATGAGGGGTAAATTCGTAATTTCGGTCTGAGACTTCTGCCGCCGTCGCCGTCAGAGAGTAACGCCGGTGATGGAGTAAATGCTAAAGATACCCACCGATAATAAAAACGAGCAGGATTTGCGGGTCAGAAGTGGGAATGCAATCATGTAAACTCAAGTCCACCGTAACTTATAGTTTTGGTTGATATCTTGTATGACGGTTTATTTGTCAATAGTGATCCCTTGATTACAGAAACATGGCAAATTACGTCCCTTAGTGACCTTGTGGCCCGCATAAAAGAAACCGAGAACCAAATCGTATCCGTAAAAAAGAATGTGAATCTGATGGTTCTTAACCGAATAACACACAAAAAAAAACACAAACACACTAAAAGGTGAATTTGATGGTTCTTACTTCTTAACCAAATTCGAATTATGAATTGACAATTAGAATATAGATTTAGTAACGTGATTTATTCTTTTTAATTTTTTATTTATTTAATTGACTAATTAATATAACATGTTTAAGTGTAGCCCTTTCATCTAGGCCTTGGCCCAATGTAATGTATATATATTTACATAACACACCATATGGTATTTGGCTAAGCTATAGTCTCATGAGTTTTCTTACAGGATGTCATGAGTTGGGAGTTATGAGTACAAGTCTTGTCCAGAGCAATTTGTTTTGGGTTGAATCAAGTGGTTTTTTTCTGTCGTTGGGTAATATGTGCTAGTAGGTGGGTCACCATGTTCTTGTTCTTCGAAGGAAAGGGTATCTATTTGCTATTGTGATCTTTGGTCTTCGGGCCTATGTTGTTTAACGCACACAAAGACATATGGAGCGTATACATTGTAAGTTCTCTCTTAAAGAGTTAACAACCCCCCCCCCCCCCCCCCCCCCAAAAAAAAAAAAAAAAAAAAAAAAAACCCATCAAGATCAATTCATATTTTGTCTTTTTTCAAACACCATTACTACATAATAGAACACTAATGTCTTTTGTGTGTGTCTATAATTCGGTAAACTTATATATGTTAAGATGGTAACAAATGTGTAAATTGGTACATTTTGTCAAAATTAACATCTATGTTAATTACAAAAATATACTAAGTACACATGTGTCAAATTATACTATAAGCGTATGTCAATTTGCATACATGAATAAAACACCAACAATATAGTTCATGTGTAATAATGATATTTAAAAATTAACAAACATTTGAATTGATCTTGATGGGTTTACACGTATTAACTCTTTAAAAGATGGTATATTTTTATGTGTCTCCTATTATATATTGTAAAATAGTAAGTTTAAACCAGAGACTTAAGCTATTACACAAACAAAAAGACACAACTTTTGTGCTGAAATTAACAACTTAATATTATATATTATATTAAACAAAATAGCCACTCACATGTGTGAATATACCTCTAGTAAACCGTTTCATAAAATGACACATGTCAACCCCTCCTAAAAATAATATCTTATTTGATATATTTTAATTTTAGTTTTTTGTATTTTTTTTTTCAAAAAACGTTTATTGCCTTTGTTTTAGGAATCTTAATTGATTTAAATATTTTCTTATAATTTGTTATTATCTAATTAAGCATTAATCTTACATATTTAAAAAATTAATCTGCACTTTTTGCCCATTAGGTTCGCAATACTTAATAGTTTCAGTCCACCGTTAACAGAAACGGTCTCTACTCTCTAACATCTCAACTCGTATCAAATTTCATCCCTAACGTTTCAACTCTTAAAACTTTTAATCCCTGACGTTTCAGGTCTTAAGTTTCGTCCCTAACGTTTCAAGTCTTAACAGTATTCATCCCTAACGTTTCAGGTCTTGACAGTTTTCGTCCCTAATGTTTCAAGTCTTAACAGTATTATATTAAAGGTTAAATGGCAAGAATTGTTAAGATTTCAAACGTAATGGATGAAACTATCAAGGGTGGTCTAAAACTATTTAAGTTTTGAAAATCTTATATAGGAAAACCGCATATACTCTATTTAACTTTTTTACTTTGACGTTTCTTTAATTTGTATAACTATCAACTAAATTTAAGGATTTATATTTAAAAAGTTTCTAATGAATAATTCTAAATTCTCAAAGCATAATTTATAGTTATAAAAGTGTCAAACATTTATTTTTTCAGTGTTTAAAATATAGTAACTTAATATACATATGTAATGATTCAGTGATAAAAATTTAAAAGTTGATTATGTAACCTCGTGTAATACACGAGTTATAAGCTAGTATATTTATATAATAATAATAATAATACAGACACCGGTAATAAACCGAATAAACATTTTAATTTTTATATAAATATATCAAAATGAATAAAATGTTGAATGCAAAGGTTTGCTAAGTTTCTATAAAACAAGGTTATAGGAGCAAATAATTCATGATCTAAAGGACTTCGGTGTAACTATGCCACGTGTTAGCTTTATCACTTTATGTCTTTATGTGTAACAGTTGAATTAGCGTATTTTTGCAGAGGATATCATAGCCGGCTAAATATGCTTATGCTAATTAATTGCAAAGTCTCCAAACTTGTCAATCAACCCAAATCGAGACATATATAAATGTACTTTGATATTATTAGAGCAATTCTAATTTGAATCTTTATAAAGTATGCAAATGGATTATCTATATTATAAAGACTGGTTGAAAGTGGTTGTAAGTGAGAATTTATAGAAAAACTGACAAAACCAGTAAATAGATAGAAACATTGCTCATTAAAATAAAAAGGAGATGTAAAATAATAATAAATGTATAAAAAAGTATTATTTGATTGAATTGGAGATAACAATTTAATGATAAAGGTATAAAAAAGTATTATTTAATTGAATATAAAAGACAAAAATATAGTGATAAAAAATTATTATTTAATTGAATATAAGAGATAAAAATAGTGTTTTTTAATGAATTATTATAACAACTAACGGTTTTCCAGTCCAACTATGATCCAATTCCGACCATGTACTATTTGTAATCTGGTTATTACCATAATGTAATTCAGTAATTATACGAAATAAATATTACTATTACATTAAGAATCCTATTTCAATTCATTTGAGTGTAAGCGAAACTCCAATTCGGGCAACGGTACAGAAGTTACACTCAAAACAATACAAGATTCCATAGATCCTAAATTTCACTAACTCCTTTGGAGGTAAAATCAATGGGGTTAGATAGGAAATGGAAAATCGTGAACGTAGGCGAAAACCGCACGCAAAACGGAGTCTGAACGAAGCGGGAAAACGCGATTTAAGTAAAATAGTCACACTGATCGATTCGAGACCCACGTGGCAACACCAACATCTGTGTGGCAACGACTAGGCCACGTGTCAGGTGCTGGGGCAATGTTCTGAGAGGTCCGGTGTTCTAAAGGGCTACGCGCAACCCCTCCCCTCAAACCTGTCCGACACGCGTAGGTGTCAATTGCGGCTACCCGCTCGGCTAAGTAAACCATCTCGCGTGGCGCGCACCGTCCCTCCAAAATCCTACGCGACACGCGTAGAAAAGCGATTTAAGCCTCTAAATAGAAGCCAACGAGCAGATCACAATGACACACCAATTTCGAATCACATTCACTCTCTCTTGTCTTGATAATCTGTTGAAGTCGTGTACGGGTATTCGGATCACGCTCGATCGCTCGGTTAATCGCAAGTCTCGGGGAGGTTCTGCTCACGGATTGCTGATTCTCTTATTATCTTATTCTCTCTACCATTACTCCGTCTATCAGGTGAGTCTCACGACCCTTCTTTAATTAACGTTTTACTATTTTACAATACGGAGGAGATTACATATACATATCAAGGATAAGACACAATGACTGCTCGTTATTACATAAATTATAAACAGTACCAACTCAAAGTCCTCAACATTCATACTAGAC
>WOUH02005921.1:0-18301 GCA_009936405.2 Stevia rebaudiana
TATAACTCAGATCATACGATAAATATAAAATGTTTATCTTTTGTATGATTGTTTGCTTAATTAATGGACTGATCCTGTCCATGTCACACCCGAACGTGGGTATTCTGGCGAATGGAAATTTGGGGGTGTGACATTAAACTAGTGTTCAATTGAGTGATGCTTACATGTTTTTTGCAAAATTCATCAATTACTTTGTTAACATTGATCAGACATTACTCACGAAAACATATAATGATATAATCATGACTGAACTTGGAAGTCCCAGTACCAAGAACAAGGGGCACATGACACTACTGGAGTGGATCCAGGTTATTTACAAACTGGCACTATTGCCAGGGAATCAGATGATTCCATTAACTTGGATGATGGTTCAAAGAAACAACTTGATCAATTGATGACAGTAGTTCAAATTTTTCAAGCTAGGATGACTTCTCTAACTTAGATAGTCCTCAAAGCTTTGAATACCCAAGTCCAACCCACCACCTCAAACCAAAGGTTGGCATCCTCATCTGAGGATCCCTAATACACAACTCCCACCGCAAAATCTGCTTCACAAAGTGAGTCAAACCCCTACTTTGATACCACTCAACTCACAACCCTCATTACATCCATTGTTACACCTCTCATCACCTAAGCTACCAATCAAATCCTTTCTACCACTAAAGAACTAATTGCCCTTATTTGAGCAATACTTTAACTTATAACTTCCTAAGGAATTTCCCGAACCACAAACTTCACACGCGAACTGAGATCATCCTGATAGCCTTCCAACATTTCCCGAGCACCTAACTTCTTCTACTATGAGTCTAGATGGGTATTTGATCTTAAACAAGGATTAGAGAATCGATTCTGGGGTGTCAAATGATCTCTGGCTGAAGTCGGCTATTTATATGCAATTCATGGGAATCTACGAGTATCGTGTGGGTTTTCGACCTGGCTTGCGAGTATCACCTAGGTTTTGCTCGGTGGTGCATTCTTTGCCTTCCACATGTAAACACATGGCTTAGCCTGGTACTGCCACGGCCCACGTGGCCAGGCGATTGACATGTGTCTCAGGTGTTGCCACGTGTCGGTTACATGTCACGATATCGGCGCGCAAAGGTTTTGATAATCTGACTAGGGGCCTTTCCACTTTATAACTAAGAGTACATAATCAGCTAACATAGTGTTGTGTCGCGACTACCTTAGAAGGGGATGTACAATTCTAGTTTTCCATTCCATTGAACAAGTAACTTAACGTTACCATATCATAAGTGAATTCCATTGCAAGCAATACCCCCTTTTGAGCTTATCTCTCTCTTCCTTATAATTTTTCTTCATGTTTACTTTTATGTCTTTTACTTTGTTGCTGTTGGTGCTATAACAACAAACCCCTATTTAGTCATTTGAGTAAACAGAAACAACATTGATTTGTATCCGTGGATCAATACTTGATTCCTACATATACTACATTATAGGTACAATTGCTTATTTTGTGTGTTTGTACTTAAAGTAACTAATATTTTTAATTATAATTTAAAGCTTGATCTTGTGTTAACAAAAACTATTAAAAAAACTCGACACTTAACCACTAACATCGGTAGCTATATTATACTAGCGAACGAACGAGTAAAATCAACGTGGATTTTCATGCAAGCAAGCTGCCTTCAGCCTAAATTCGTATTAAACTTTTATACGCAACACTCTACCAAACCAAGTAAACCGTTTGAAAATTTACTTTTTACGAACTAATGGACAAAGTATAAAAATATTTATTAACAACATGACGTTGAAGTTTAGACATTTTATATATTTACTCGTTCAAATCTTTATTTCCATTTCATATTCGAAAAGTTTTATACTCGTTTTTCCGTTTTTGAAGAAGTAAAATGAAATAAATGTTTCTGGAGAAACTATTTATACCAGAAGCTACAAAATTCAAATAGTTTTCTCGCATAAACCACACATATTTCCTCCGTTAACGTACTTTTTCCGATCACGATACACGAAACCCTCAATTTCTTGACCCCTGAAGCATTTACTGGAGTAATCAACAATGTGGTTGAACAAAGACTCCACGAATTCAACGCCAAGAGGATTTCCGTTCTCCACCCCTCAACCGGAGAAGAAGCGGAGTTGTTTCTCAAATGCCTATTCTTCTCCACCGTACGTCAACCGGCAACGGACGGTGCCGCTGTCGGAGAAGAAATGGACGTCGATTCAATCTAAAACCAGTAATCATCCCTTTCATATGATCCACAAAGTTCCCGTCGGTGATTCTCCCTACGTAAG
The DNA here is from genome assembly GCA_009936405.2 of Stevia rebaudiana. Lineage (NCBI taxonomy): Eukaryota > Viridiplantae > Streptophyta > Magnoliopsida > Asterales > Asteraceae > Stevia > Stevia rebaudiana. The sequence goes on from WOUH02005921.1 coordinate 2,272, forward strand.
AGCCAAACATGTTCAGGTCTCATCGATTTCTTACTCGTATTTGTTACTTTTTTGGGTTTTGTAATTTCAATTTGAAATAGATCTTACTCAAAAGAATCGAAGAAAACCGGATTATATGTTGAAATAGGTTATCAAGATAAAAATTTAGGAAACTATTCATGAAATTCCCTTTAGGGTGTTGAATCGAAATTAATTAAATTGTAGTCGATTTAGCCTGAAATTTGAAACCATTAAAATGAGATGATATCATTATAATTGGTTTGTTAATGATTATTAGTAATAGATCTTCGACTTACTATCTAGGGTGGATTATTCTAGTAAGAAACAAGTTAAAGATTATATGATCATCATCTGTTTGACAAAACACCCAAGTGAGCGACTGTGAACTACCACTAATTTTTGGGTGATCTTGTAATCTTTTCTTGTAGTTGGTAGACAACAATCCAAGCAAAGCGGTATCACTGTTTTGGGCTGCTATAAATTCTGGTGACCGAGTTGATAGTGCATTGAAAGACATGGCGGTTGTAATGAAACAATTAAACAGATCCGATGAGGCAATTGAAGCAATCAAATCTTTTAGACATCTATGCCCACAAGATTCACAAGAGTCTCTTGACAACATTCTTCTTGAATTATACAAGGTAACTACTAACTCGTGTCTTATTATAATCATTTGGTTGAAATTGTGTATAAGTTTTGCATTGTTACCAGAGATCCGGACGGGTTGAAGAGCAAATTGAATTGCTTCAATCAAAACTCAAGCATATCGAGGAGAATACTTGCATAGATGGAACTCAAACAAAGTTTGCTCGATCACAAGGGAAGAAGATTCAAATCACAGTGGGACAAGAGTATTCAAGGTAAAATGGTTTTTTATAAAATTCAGCTTCCATCTTGGTTAAATTTTCAAAATCCTAACCTCATTTCATTTGGGTCAAATATGCAGGTTATTAGGGAACTTGGCATGGGCTTACTTGCAGCAGGACTTATATAAAGTGGCTGAAGAAATCTATAGGTAGGTTTGATATTTATTCATTGAAAAAAACTGTTTGTTAATGTCAAAGTCAAATCTTTATAATGCAGAAAAGCACTTTCTTTGGAACCAGATAAGAACAAGAGGTGTAATCTTGCAATTTGTTTGATGTACATGAACAAAATGACAGAAGCCAAATTTCTACTGAGTACAGTTAAAGATTCACACAGAGCGCGTGACCTGGATGAAGAATCATACGCCAAGTCTTATGAGCGCGCACTGCAGGTGATGGAAGAATTTGAAATGGACAGAGGGGGTCAGTTATCTTTCTCATCTTTTCTTAATAGAAACAAAGAAACTAATACCATCGACAAATCGTCAAAGCGAAGCGATTCAGACCCCGGATATAAGAGATCTCCATCTCCGATCAATTGCACGCCACGGGTCCCGTTCACTCAGCCTAGAAGACGGGAATGGGAAAGAGTGGATACGGGTGGAGGGTGTCTCAGGAAGTTAAATTTTGAAAAGCCTGCACAAGTTACATCAGGTGAAATGTCACTTTTACCCTTGTGTGAAGAAAGAAAGAGTTGGGCGGATATGGTGGAGGAAGACGAACGGATTATGTTTGAAAATACCGCGAGTTGTTATGGTGATGAAAATGAGAATTGCAACATAATGAATGGAGAGATTGAATCTTTTAGAGTGCAGGATGGATATCAAACTCAACCAGGGACAGCCACTGCCACGTGTCAAATGGTGAAGCGATCTTTGACTTTTGACAGGAGTCAAAATGGTAATGAAGATTAAAGCTACCTTATATGCAATGACTTGATTGTTTCTTTTGTGTGGTATCTAGCCACATTTTGAATTTCATGAATGTTTTTTTGTGGTATCTTTCATAAAGCGCATTGTCTTGCAATGGGTTCTTGGGATTAATGGAACTACAGCCATAATTTGATTACAAAATTAACTTTTAGTTCAAGATACCATAAGGAAAGTTTATATCTGTTAATTTTTCTACTTACAAAAGATGATTGAGATAAGTCTACACTGCTTAAAATGTACAAACAAAACCGGTTACATAAATGGTACAGACAAACCCTTCACAACTCATTAACCTAATAGGTCTAATTAACTAACCATAGTTGTTAAATGCGCAGCTAGGGCGCGCCTAGGCGTAGCGCAACGCAAGAAAAGTGCCTTGTATAAGTTCAGGCACGATTCTGACCATATATTCCGGCCAAAACCCATAACTTCATGCTTCAAAGGTCTGGTGTAAATGTAAAAATTATAAGAAAGAAAGTAAAAAGAAGATATAGAGGTTAATCGTATATAAAAGAGAAGAGAGAGAAAAGGGTGGTGTGTTGCAGATTTAAGCTTTTCCTTTTCCGGTTCCTTTTCCGGGTTCCAGCTATGTTGCAACAACTTTTCTCAAAAGGTTTATGGCAGCGGCGGATCTAGACATCCGGACAAAGGGTATGCACTTTTCAAAAAAAGTTTATCTCGTACATTCAAGTTAAAATAAATTTTCACAATTAATAAAATAAAACTAATAAATTAGGTTAAAAAGCACCTAAATGTGTTTCGATATTTTTTACACAAAACGTACTATAAGCTTAGATATATATATATATCCTCATGTGCATCGCACATGACTGATTTAACTGAAAATTTTAACAATAAAAAGAGTAAAAACCATAAAAAGTCTAGAAAGGAATGTTGACACAGGACAAACTTGAAAGTTATGAGGAAGGGCAATAACGTTTTTTTTTCAGCATGAAACTTCGTAATATAGGAAAACACCATATGTGCAAGTTAGCCATAAGAACGTCATAATACATGAAAAAATCACATTTGATCAAACTCCCTATCATAGTTATCAATAGCGAATAGCGACAAATAGCGACAACTTACCTATACGTTACGTAGCGAATAGGTATAAATAGCGCCTGCTATTTCATGTTTAGCGACAAGTAGTAAACAATTTCAGAAATATTTTACACTTAAGTATGGTAGAATTAAGTAGCAATTATAATTAGAAAAGTATATAAAATATGCTAAAACATGTAAAATTCGCAAAAAATAACTAAAATACGCTACAAAAAAACTAAAATATGCTCAAAAAAACCAAAATAAATTTAAAGTAGCTCAGAAAAGTAGCTCAAAAAAACCACAGCTCGGAAAAACATATAATTCTTAAAAAATAGTCGCTATATGGTCCCTATTGGGGTCGCTAAGCTCAAATTGCGGAAGATCAGCGCTTCGCAACATAGCGCGCTATAGCGAGCGCTATCTTCGCTATTGATAACAAAGCTCCCTATAACACCATATAAATGCCTAGTACTTTTAAAAGGGGCAAAAAAACACATGTTGTTCTTCATGTTTTTTAAATTAAAGTCATAGATATGTTTGATAGTTTAAAAAACGCCAAAAAAACACATAGTGTTTTCTTGAAATCAAAGTCAAATTTGATTTTGTTTTGCTAAAATTGATGCTAACATTGGTTTCTACGTGTGATCAAATTTAAGCTCACTGCTAGGTTAAGTTCATCAATGGCTTCCATAAAGCTTTGAAAATCGAAACACTATGAAACATTTTCTTTGATGAAGTTGATTGCACAATACAATCTAATTCATCATTTCTAAGCTATATTAAATAATAACCAAATTTATTGAGATGTTCAACAAGTTTTGAAATTTTTTCAAAATTCATTCGTATAAACTCCTGACATGAAATCTGAACACAAATATTTTAGTTGATTTTCACAAATTGATAGCATAGAAGTGTTTGTTTTGACATTTGCAATATCATAGAACCTAATTTCATCCGATTCCAATCCCTTCATAAAAAATAAAAAAATAAAAAAATAAAAAAAATCAAAGGAATTAGGTGTTCTAACACCATATGCAAGGAAACGCCATAACATGAAAATTTAACACCCAGTATATCACTTATAAGAAAAACGACATAAAACACATAGTTTCATTCAACACCCAGTTCAACATTTTTTTTTAAATGGGAATATTATACTCGTTGGAAAGATTAAACAATGCTCGATTTTAAGGTTTAATTTAAAAAAAAAAAATTATGTAAAAAAAAGTTATGTGCGTTTTATAAAAATGGTGGAATTGGAATGTCACTTGCATGTAAAATTTTGATTGAATCTTCACATTATTTTTTTAAATTGTAATTATTTACGGAAATGTAATCTTAAGAATTTCAACATTAAACAACATGATCTAGGTGAAGGATCATTCCTAGACTTTTTATGGATTTTGGCCTTTTTATCCTAGCTACATGTCAGGATCGAGTAGGTTTTTCATATCTACTGGAACAACGTGATAAACATCCACAACCTGTTAATGGCGGAAGCAAGATTAGGTCGGATTTACCGAGCTCCAAGACGATAACGACAATGAAGAATAAAAGGTGTACTTAGATTAAATTGCAAATGATTACAAGGTTTCTATTTATAAAACACTCCCAGTCACCCTCAATCAATTCTCACCATCGTCACTTAATACAAAAACCTTAACTTATTCTATTTGTAGGCAATGACTGATAAGGAATGTCAGTCAGGCCCATTTACAAAGAAGAATAACAAAATAGTATACAACCCATCAGTCAGACACGTATACTCAGATGTTCGAGGAGCAGATTTGCTTATTCAAGTAAGTCATAGTATGCTTGGGAGTGACGTCAGCCAAATAACCTGTTTGAGCAGGAGAGTGTATTCATCCACATAAGCAACAGGGTGTTCGAGTAGTCTTTTAACACATTCGCATAAGTCCAATGCATTCGATTAAGACTTTTTCGAGCAGCTTTTGTTCATCCGCAGAGTAAACAGTTATTCAAATAACTTATTCTTTTTCAAGTAAGTTGATCATCCATATAAGGAATAGTGTTCGATAAGAATAAACTTATACGAACAGGTTTGTTCTTCTGAGTAACTTCTGGTCGTCCGAGAAGCAAACAACTGTATGAATAACATGAATTTATTCGAACAAGCTTGTTCTTCCGAGTAATGAATCGTGTCTTCGAATAGATCTCAACTCTTTGTTCATTCGAGTAAGTTATGACTTACTCGAAATACTAAATTTGTCCGAGTAGCTTCCCAGTTGATTGTCCACAAACTTTAACTCTTTGCGAACCCTCAAAACTGTCCGAGTAACTCAAGGAGAGGAGATCATTACTTTTCTTCTAATTGTTAAAAACTTTCATCCAACCCTCAAGGATCTTTTGTGTTCGATGATTTAGAGATTCTTTCCAACTGTCACTTTAACATGTACGCATAATCATTACTACATTATTAGATACTAAAAGTTCATGTATATTATATATTAATCAAAATGAAATTTACATCATGAGCTTAGTACAAAAAGTAAACAAAGGATATAGTATTGATAAGTATCATTCTTTTAGAGAACTAACAATCTCCCCCAAAGAATGATGCATCCAATACTATTTAAGATTCTCATACTTCATCCTCCAATTAATGTTCTTTAAACTTCTTCTTGCAATAGTTAATTGGATCTTGAAAGAATAACATTGTGTTGATACATGTAAAAGTACATAGGCTAGTAATGATTTTTTGTAATAGTTAAAGGATCATTTTGGTAAGTTTTAGTTGGTTTTAGTTCTCTGTCTTATGATGATGTGACAAGAAGCTTGTGTCACATGTTTGTGTGACAGGAAGGCTCTGTCGCATAGAAGTATGATAGGGAGACTCTTTCACATAGAGATGTGACAGAGAGATAGTATATATAGTCTTTCTTGTATTATTCAAAAACATTTTTGTAATACTTATCATTTGAATACAAAACTCTTAAGTTTATCTACTCATTTATCTATTCAAGTTTATCTACTCATTCCATGCATTAATCGGATATCATACTTCATCATGCTCACAATCGTTATAGATCCTACACATAGCTCCTTCCAAGAGTTTGATCACAAGTAATTTCAACTTCACTTAAAGCTTTAATTGATTCCTTGTTTAAGGCCATTATTTCTCCTTGTGTTTTGAATATGATTTCCTTCTTTCCACTTCTTCGAACAATCAATCTTCCTTCATTATCAATCACTAGCAAATAGATGTCTTTTATTGTTCTTTTAAGCGATGGGTTCTCGTATATTGCTCTTTTTATTGCAGCCATCCCATAAGCTGTTTATAACACCTTTATGAAGTAGATGAAGAGACACATATCATCTATTGCAAATTTGTTCTTGATCTCATAGATTTGAATTTAGTCAATTTTGTAGATGTAAACTTGGATCTACAGATTCAGCTCCACTACCGAGAACAAACGCATCTCATCTGCTTGCTTTCCTGGATTCCATATTCTTAGAACCAATTCATGATCTCCTTGGTCATAAAATCATTCAGCGATTGGGAGATCATTTTGATTTCCTGCAATCTTCTTTGGTTTGTCGTAAATTGGTATGGTTTTCATTGAAAAGCCAATTGTTCTGTAATAATCATCTTTTTCATCTTTTTCTCTTTGCTTCTTTGACAACTTTCTCTTTCCACTTGTTTCCTTTTGTGGAAAGATATAATCAATTTCAGATTTGTTTATGTATCCAATCAACATCTTTCTGTTTATGGAATTATCATTAACCCATTTTCTTAGATGCATGGATACTACTATACCTCTGTTGCTTCTTGCTGGGTTGATGAGGTGGAGTCTTTCAAAGTTTCTCAATTCAGGACCAGATAGGTTGGTCAAGTGAGTAGCATATTAATAGAAATCAACTATTCTATTCATTATCTTGATCATGAAAGCTTCCCACTCACTATCATACTTCCACGCTATGATTTGAGATTCTGGTTCTGTTTCAGAAGCAATTATTTGCTCGAATGTTTGAATTTTGTCTGCTATTCTTTGAGCATTTTCCATAATTTATTTGTATTTTAAGTTCAATCTGTGTTCCTTAACTCTTGTTAGATCTATAGGAATTAGTGGTCTAACAGGAGGAGTCTATATTCTTTTAGCATCTTTACCTTGAGATTTTGTTTATGGTTTTTCTTGCAAGTTTACTATTCTCACCCTTTCTCTTTTCTTTGTACATGTTACTCTGAATTTAACTTATTAACCCATCATGTTGAATGTGACTAACACTTCTTTTAGACATTACTCCGTCAATCAAGAACTCTTTAAATTCCACCACTAACATCAAATATAGATATTTGTTGAAGAAGCAACTTTTTCTACTTTCTTTTCTTTTTCTTTTTGTACAGTAGTCATGACTTGGTTGAATTCTTCATTTTTTTTTCTTTTTCCATAACCAACTGTTTGGCTACTTCATAATTGAACTTGAAAGATTCATCTTGGTTATAGCCCAATTCAATCAACCTGATCACATATAGCATGAACTTGTTTGACAATGCACTTTCAACAGCCACATTAAACTCACATTTTTGAACATTTTCATTTTCTACATCTTCATCAAGGATACTATCACCATCTGAGTATTCACCAATATCAATATCGTCTATGACTTCAATCATTTTTGGAGGTGATTCTACTCTTTTAGTTGGGTGGAAGTCTAGCTGTTCACTTACCATACCAATTGTCCTCATAATCCTTGGACTCACAGATTCATTCATTTTTGCTCTTTTTGGCTCTGGTGCATCTACTTTTTTCTTTCCAGGCCATTTGGGAATTATTTCTTCTTTTTCGTGTCTTAAAGGAAGAAAAATTACTTGAAAAGATTGTGAAGAACTCGATGATTTTAGATCCCTTATTCTTTCCATTCTTTTTTTTTCTAATTTCATCGCTTTTTAATGTTCTTGTAATCCAAGCCATTTCTTCTTCTGATAGTTGATTCATAGGAACTATCGAAGACTCATAAAAAATATGTTCATTAGCTGTTACTTCATCAAAATGGACTGTTCTCATATGAATTTCAATATTTAAATCACCATTTCCATCATCATTATTTTCAACATCCTAACTTGAGTCTTCAAGATCATTGAATTGTCAGACTATTCATCAACTTCATTTTTCTCCCCCGTATTGGATGCATCATTCTCAGAGATTGCTTGATCAGTAGCATCTTCTTTAGCATCAGCCCTTTTGAATGGAAATGAGTATAAGATTTCAGATTCCTCTAAATCTTTGTATTTTTGTGTTAACTATGGAATTTGCTGTTGTAATCGACAATTGTGGTTTCTCTTCAAGAAGTGTTCTGAAAACAGTAGATCATTGATCGGATCAAAAGCACATTCCTCTTCACAGTCTAGAAACCCGTTCAGTTCTTCTCCAAATTCGTCTTCCCATGATGGTTGGTGAACTATTTCTTCTGTGGGCTCCGTGTCCTCAAACTGTAATTGCTTATCAAGTAACTGATCATCTATGGGTTGACAATTTGCATCACTTTCAACTTCTTCTAATGCATCTACATCGTCATTCACGATCCCCTTCTCTGTTTCAGATAGTTTCTCTTCCTTGGACTCCTCGTGTGGCATATCAACAACAGGTAACTGATTGTTAAATGAGAAATCATCACCATCGATAGCAGAAATTTGGGTTACGAGAGTTTCTTATTGAACAGTGTAGCAAGGAGAGTTATGGGGAGCTGGATGAGGGGGGTGATCATGTAAGGATTTCTCCGATCTAGCCACCTTCTCAAATAACTGCAAGCATTCACTAGGAGTTGTCTTTTCAAGCAGGTAACCTCCCACAGCAGTGTTCCGTAGGAAAGACGGTAGTAAAATTTCTCCATGAGTGCCCAATACTTGAGGCTATGTATCGGGCATAATCTGAGCAAATTTTGAAAGTGGCCCCAACACTGGAAATATGGCTCATCATAGCCCATGCTGAAGAAGTAGATCAGTTCTCTGAGGTAAGTGGTGCTAGACAAGGAATAGTACTTGGCTAAGAATTTGGATTTTAGTTCATCCAGCTGCTGATAGAATTTTGAGGAAGACTGTCAAACCAAGCTAGGGGGCCACCAGACAGGGAAAAGGGGAAGAGACGCAGATAAATGGATTCTTGTCTTAAGTCTTGAATCTTGCATGTGATGCATAAGCGAACGAAACATGAAATGTGACCCGGGGCATCCTCATCGTCGTGATTATGGAATAGGGAGTGAGTGATTCCTATCATATCATACGAGGGGATTGCCCATGTAGTGTTGAGTGAGGGTTGTGTGACAATTGGTGAGCGTCTCCGGTGGTGTGGCGTTACGACTGGTGATGGCTAACTGGTGGATGGTGGATGGTGGTGTGGTGTCATCAGCGATGATGGTGAAATGCAAAGTGGACGAGTTGGGGGGGGGTAAAAGAAAGAATTTAAGAAAATAAAGAAAAATATTTACAAACCTAAACTAAGCAAATTGACCTTTCAAAAACCTCAGTGTCTATGTGAGTCCCTGGTAACGGCGCCAAAAACTTGATGTGCAGGATCGTGCAGTTAAAAGTCAAGTAATAATATTTATAGTAAACGATCAAGATAAACACACAAAACACGACAAGTGTACTGGTCGCGATGGTGAAATGCAAAGTGGACAAGTGTATTGGTCTTTTAACAATTAATCAGTTAAACAATCAAACAGCAAAGCAAACAAACAATCAAACAATCAATGGAGAAAACAATAGCGACCTAGGCTAGTATCATACAATCATACAAGTAATAAGGGACCATTGGACTCAACAATTGGTGATTCAGTTTCTTTAGATTAGTTAACTAATGGCGTAAGTAAGCTATGTGAAACTATCCTCTCGGCCTGGACCACTATAACAAAGACTCTTATTAGATTAACTTATTAGTACCTAAATCAGTGGATTAGGTTTCCTCTCGGCCTAACATATCCGGTAATCTAAGTATCCCGTACCCGATTTTCCTCTCGGCCTAAATCGTGCACTAAAGACTACAAACCATTAACCAATTACACTTTAATTGCCAAAGAGAGGTTCAATTAACCTAAGTCATCCTCTCGGTCCACTTAAGTTAACCAATCTCTCAATAGACAACTAATTCTATACCCTCTCAGTCTCAGGAACGCAAAATGCAACTTAAACTAGCAAATCTAACAAGACATCAATGTAACTCATAGACAAATCACACCTAGACTTGATTTCATTACCAATTACCATTACCTAACTACTATATAGTTGATTAAGATATGTATTTTAACTGATTACATCCAATTATAAAGTATCATTGTCCAAAACACCATTAATTACAAGCAATCATGCAATCAAACATTACCTAGGCAACTATATATGAAATTAGCCAATCATTATCATTGAAATAATTATAAGTATCATATAATCACCTATCAAAATCGTTCAAACATAGAAAAGAAAAGGAATTGTAGCAAAACAATCAATGACAATGTTTAATTAAATGTAAAACTATCCAAATTAAGTGCTAAACCAATCCAAGCTTCAAACTTGTGACGCCCAGATCCAAAGATCCCGTCACATTTGGATATACACAAAAACACATGGCAAACAGAGATATACAGCGGAAGTCTTTCTTTTACTTATAACAAAGGTCAAGTTTACAAGCTAAATGCCATTCTATTCATAATATCCGAACGACTAACTACTAGTCTTCAAAACTTGATGCCATTCCAATGCAGCTTACACCTATGCCTTCCATACGCTCCATGCCTTGCTGCTTCATCTTCCCCTTTTTAATCTAGCATACTAACTAAAGACGCTCAGCTTTCGCTGGTGACTTCTAAGTTTTAGTACCGCTTACCTCGGTATTTTAACATATCAATTCACAAAACAGGTTTTACATGACACGACACAACAATTCAAGGTTTTACATGTTTATAGAAATAGTTTAGTCAATATGCAATCACATTCTGTCCTCAGGCACCAACGTACCCGAGACCTTCGTTAGTTTCAACACCAACGGAATTTCCTAAGCAATTTCTCTAGTTTATCAAGCCTGTCCATTAGGGTTACGTTTACCCTCTGCTGGTCTGGTCGTCACCAACCTTAATCTAAACAGTCAACTGATCAGCTACCCTGTATCTCAGTGTTACTCTTTAACAAGAGCAGTGTTCCCCACCGCAGCGGGTTGGACAGTAATATGCTTGTCTAACTACCTTATTGCTAGGACTATTGACCAATGTCGATTTCAACACATTTGCTGCATAGACTCTACTTCTTTCTACAAAACCTTTTATTACGCACCAACGTGCAAAAGATGTTTTCTAATCTGTTTTTAACGACCTATGCCTATTACAGATCTTATAACAATCTTTTTAATACAGGCCTCAAGCCAAAACCAATTTTGATGTCAAAACAATTTCTTTACCCCAACCAACATCTATACTCAACACCTTGAGTATATAGGCCTTTCAAAAATCATTTTAAGATTCTTTGTTTATATTATAATCCTGACTTACCACTGGCATTACAACGACACCTTTATAAACATTCAATCTTACACAATATACATGGTTTTTAAGCATCTAAACAATTAACAGTATGTATGCTAGCCCAAAACATTAATCAATAAAAAGCGGGCTCATAGAACTCACCTTAACCGACCAGAACCTCCGCTTATCGTTCTAAGGATTTCTCGCACCACCGACTTTGCACGCACACCGAGAGCTTCCCGAGAGTCTTTCGATATTTCCCGAGCACCTAGAGGGGTATTTGAGTGTAAATTGGGTCAGAGGTTCAAAACGGGAATGTGAGATTATGGCTGCCCGAGAGCACCCTTTTATAGGAAAATTTGGAATCCGTCACGTGTCGAGTAGCCCAAGGGTGGTGCCCGGTGCGTGGCGCGTAGCCGTGGTACACGTGGAGCCCTCGTGACTTGCCACGTGTCATGCTGACTAGATCTTGACATGTGTCGATGACTCACCTGAATAGTCTGCCACGCGTCCTCCTCATGTGCCACGTGTCGTCGTGTGATTCGTCGATCGGTTAACCAGTTTCAACGAGACTGGTTAACTTTGTTTCGACGTTTTCCGCTTCGTTCGGACTCCGTTTCGCGTGCGGTTTCCGCCTACGTTCATGATTTTCAATTTCCTATCTAAACCCATTGGTTTCACTTCCTAATGAGGTGTTGAGATTTTGACCCTATCAAACGCTCCTTGTTTTACGTGTAACTTTCAAACCGTCGCTCTTACCCAAATTTCGCATACACTCATTTGACTCTAATTTGTTTAACGAACATAATCATAATGTTAAAACTCCTAGGCTCGGGATTTGTCAAATCATCTCGGTGTGTTTATCGAGGTATCATGGGGTTTTTCCTTTTATCGATAACATTACTTATCATAAGCATTTAGGTCATGCCTTATCTAAAAACCGGGTGTTACAAGTCTACCCCCTTAAAAGGGTTTCGTCCCCGTAACCTCTTACACATCAAACAACTGAGGGTAACTTTTTCTCATTTCCTCCTTGGTTTCCCAGGTGGCTTCTGATCTTTTCCGATGCTTCCACTGTACCTTTACCAATTCGACGACTTTATTTCTGAGCCTTTTCTCATCATGTTCAACAATAGCCACAGGCTCTTCTGTTGGGTTTTAACAAGTATATCAAAGTCATTTTAACCATTTAAAATGTAGAAAAGCAGCGGATAATTAGTGTTTTAAAACTTGTTTTTAGATGTTCATAAACCATTTTATGACTAACCCAAATCAAAGGATCCATATGTGGACATGCATACTTACAAACAAACATAGTTAGAACAAGTAAAACTACCTCCTCCTCTAGAGGGTGTGATTCTTGAAGATTGATGATGATTCTTGAATGGAATCTCCAAAATGTGAAGACCACAAGCTTGTATACCCCAAGCCTTGCAACAAACACCAAGGATATGCTAGGATTGAACAACAAAATCACACTCCCTTTGCTCTTGGAGGTCTCGGCCGAAGAACAAGAGAAAGAGAGAGATGAGAGCAAATCTTGAACGTTGAGAGGGAATTGTGTGTGTGAGAGAAAGTGTAGCACCTTTGCATGAACTCTCAATGGTGTGAAATGAGGCAAATGATTAAGTGGTGGAAGGGGTCACATGACCACCTAAGAGGCCGGCTCCCTTTGTGGTCCAACGGGACATTTTCCTTATTTTCATTTTACTTAATCATTAATAATATGTTGTATAAATTAAAACCCTTTTGATTTATAACACATTACTTGTTGCTTTTGCAACATTTCACTAGTCTTTACTTATGTTATTTAACCAATTAAATAACAATTGCAAAGTACTCTCTCATAAATAAATTACCCAAGTAATCTATTTATTTTAACAAGTGCTTCTATTTAGAAAACCCATTTTCTAAGTGTTGTTATTTATTTAATTGATCAAATCATGTGCTAGTATGTTATGATCCAAGTCGGGTCATAGCCAATAACAAGCTAGACAAACACCTTCTATATTTATTTACATCAATTTATTATGTCTCTTGGGCAGATAGAACTAACAAAATGATGGAATAGAATGGATGAATTTGACTATAAATTATCCTAGATAGTGAATTTGATGCAGAGTTCAAGAAGTATTCATCAAATTTGCAAGAAATGAGAAGAATATGACTTTTTGAATGAAAAACTCAAAGAATCTTGGTAAACATGTATAATCAGCTCCTGAGTGCTCTGATATCATTGTTAGGATCGTGTGTTTGATACGCGATTCGATTCTACAATGTGATACAAGCGTGGAATTGCTATATCATGAACATTTAACAAGATACGAGTAAATAACATTCAGCATATCATTCATATGAATTTCAAAGAGTTTATAAATGTTATGGTCAAGAACAACTCAAGAACCTCTCAAGAACTAAGTGAAATTACATAAGATAGCTATTTATACTTCTGATTCATTCTCAAGTCAAATCATGCGTATGAGTCTCATACTCATACAGATGTATGCGTATGAACTCATTCTCAAGACTTTTAATGTGTATGAGTTCATAATCATAAGAATGTATGCGTATGAACTCATTCTCAAGACATTTAATGCGTATGAGTTCATACACATAACATCCATGCTTGTGAATGAATCTTTATAACACGTGTTCAAACCAAAGATTACAACCAAAATATTACAGAACTAAAAATATGACTCAACAACTGGTTTGTTTAAACAGAAAAGCCAAGTTGTAAGTTTGCAAGTAATCATAGGACCATGTTCATAATAAGCATTAAGAGGCATATAGCAAGTTACTTAGGCTTATCACAACCGAAGCGGACTAAGTTTTGCCTTCAGTCAACTGCCATCACCACGACAATGATTCGTACAAGACCATATTGCACCGTGCACAATTCCATCTCCAAGGTGGGGAATGTCATACCCAATTGAACTATTCAAGATTTCCTGCTTGTAAACACGATTATCGGTTCGATATACAGTAAAGGACTTTCTGGTGCAAAATTGACACCAAAGTAGACAAAGTTATTAATCAAGTTATGACATGTCTAAGATTTGTATGTATGTTTCTCACCCTAAAGATAAAGCAAATAAAATAGTAAAAGTGAGCTATAAACTCACATGACAGTTTGTTGAAATATTCAAGTATCGCAAGTGCGTGTGGTTACGCGTTCCTGCCAACCGAGATCTAATCCACATACATAAGTGTTTGTTCGTTTAAGTTTGTGTGCTGGTCGTATGACCTGTCAAAGTCTTAAACAATTCCTTTTGTTCAATTAAGTGAAAATACAAGTTCAATTTGAGTGTTTAACCATGTTTGACGTTTGTTGACCTACTTAATCGAGTTTGACTAGGTTTGACTTTCTATTGGTTAAGTGTGAATAAGTGTCGGGTACTAACCCAACACCTTTTGGTTTCCTATTTTCATGTTCACGTGTTGTATTTTGCAAAAATCATAGTTTTGAGACCTTTCTATCTATTCCTAAATTTATTTGACCACACAGATGGTAAAATCAGTTAATGAAAAATTTACATATTATTACCCAGTGAGTTAGCTAACCAAAAATATTTTGTATATTTTTGTTATAGTATGTTATCTTATAAAAATTCATTAACAACCTACTATCCAGTTTTTCAAACAGCTTGCATACCAAAATGTAAAACTTCACTATAATTTGTAGAAAATTTAAAAAATTTAAAAACTAGTTGAAGTAGTTAGTTATCATTTTAAATGTTCCATAACATAAAGAATCTCATAATTTGGGGACACACACAAAAAGTTAGGCAACCTGACATTAGACACTAACAATATGTCGTTTTTAGAGTTTTTCCCTTCAGGCTTTGAAAATATTTTTGACATAGTAAACGAAGTCCCTATTGAATAATTCTAGTTTTGAACGAAAGATAACATCTTAAATTTCAATTTGAGTTTTGAAGAGGTTCATTTGAGTTTTTAACACGTAGTTACAGTAAGTTAAACATGAGTATCTCAAAATAGAAAGTAAGTTATGACATTTTCAAAAACGATTGTGTGTTAACTTGTGTGCTTGATGCATAGGAGTTGTGTATGAGATTATTACAGACCATATGGTCATTTTATTTCAATATGCAGAAGAAAAGAGAGAGTTAGATATACCAATAGCTATCAAATATTCAATACTAGTGGTGGATAATGAAGAGGATGAAGAACCCTTCTTCTTTTAACTTCAAGGTGTCAAGAAAGTTCTATGATATTCAAAATTCTATTAGAAATGATGTTGGAGATGCTTGAGTTCGAGTACAGAATGGATAGAGAGTGGTTGATTGTTTGGATGGAGTAAGAATGGTAGAAATGAGGTTCTAGCTCACTTAAAAGACTTTTGCCGATCAGTTTTCTGTCGTGTGTCGTGAGGGTCGAAAGTTCATGGGCTCGTTGTGACACCCTAAATCCCAAGATCCCGTAAACAGAGATAAATAGCGGAAGACATTTATTTATTCATACTATAAAGGTTAAGTTACAACCAAATGCCAACTATATATCACATTCAAACTACTAACTAATAGTCTTCATGTCTTGATGCCATCCCAAGCAGCCTACACCGATGCCCTCCATACGCTTCATGCCATGCTGCTTTATCGTCTTCTTTTAATCTAGAATACATACTAAAGACGCTCAGCTTTCGCTGGTGAGTTCTAAGTTTTATTACCGCTTACCTCGGTATTTTAACATAGT
>WOUH02006004.1:0-18255 GCA_009936405.2 Stevia rebaudiana
AATGTGATGAGTTTAGGACGAGTTCTTACGTAAAAATTGTCGGGAGAAGGCGAGAATCTTCGGGAAAACACCGTCTCTTCGTAAGGCTTCGAATGAGGATCTTGAATGTGGTTTTGTTTTGTTCAATTGGATGTTATTTGATGTTGAACACTTGAAGATGATGAAGAACAAATGGGAGTGTGTGATGGAATGTGGCTGTCGAATGGAAGAGAGAATGAGAAAGTTGATGGTTTTCTTTTTCTTTCTGCCGAAGGGATGGGGAAACAAGAAAAGGTGATGGGTTGATGTTAAGTAGGAGAAATCATAGGTTGTGCTAGGGGTGTGAGTAATGATAAGCTAGATAGTTGACTTTGTAGGGTGGTTGGTCGAGAGAGGTGGTCGAGAGATGGTCGAGGGATGGTCGAGAGATGGTCGAGAGATAATCGAGGGGAATAGTGTGGTTGCCGAGAGGGAGATCGAGTGGGTCATCAATCCATCGAGAGGGTCGCCGAGATCCTCATCGAGGGGCTTGCCGAGGTCCTCATCGAGAAGGGTATTATCCCATCGAGGGGTTGATCTGCTTTTCAATAAAACCCATCGAGAGGTGGGTATGCATCGAGGGGGCCAAGAATCCACCGAGAAGGAGATCGAGAGATCGAGATTGTGGGTCGAGTGGATTCAAAGTTGGATCGAAGAAGGTGGTGGCGACGTGGGTTGCATGCATGCATGCATGCATGTATGATCGAGTGAGAGATGGATATCGAGAGAGATAGAGAGCGGTTCGTCGAGGGAATCGAATCGTGTGCGATCGAAAGATTTCGGTCGCGACGTCGCGCGGTATTATTCGGTTAAAACCGTAGGCGCGTTTATTCGATTGGTTATTATTTTTGTTCACGGTTTTAATATAACGAATATGAAATGTTTAACGGTTTTAATGCATTAGTTATGAGATGTTTAACGGTAGCGAATGATTACCGGAATTTCGCGAGTTGTCACATAATCCGCCACACCTGATTCCTCCCAAAACCACAAGGATTCACAAACATGTGAACACTAGAACCAGAGAGGAGTTGAACATTAAATCTAAAATGAAGTTGGAGTTTGAATCAAGGCATACTAGTTTTTGACAAACCAGTGTGCATGAGAACAGAGATGTTTAAGAGGAGAGTACGGACTGGTCGAAAGTGATCTTCTCGATTAAAGTCCTATGTACGGCTTGGAGGGAGATCTTTCATATCTTTCGAGATCCACCCTACAATTTGCGGTAAAAATGCCAAAATAAGTTATTTTAGCCCTTATAAAAGGAAAACGGACTATTAAACCCCTTTAAAGCTCATGTCACGTTGAACACTACAGAAGAAAAAACTGCAATATCCGATCCAAATATCGTAATCGATTAGTTAACATGTTGGTTAACCGTATTATGAAACACGAGAAAAAATATTGGCTTATCAAATTATCTATCGAGCCATGAAAAAGATTCAACAAAAGATAGAAACAATCGAAGTTGCAACCCGTAGGGATTTTGTGGTTAAAGACCTCCGACACTTGTACATCGCATGCATGCAAATGGCTGTCAGCTAAAAGGGTACAACATGATGAAGAGGGGATGACTGGAGTCTATGGTTGATGCCTTGGCTGCTATCAACTCTCTTCTATGTCCCCAAAGGTTGTAGTGAAACCATGGTGTTGGTGGTATGCCCGTGAGGGAGAAATAAAGAGTGTGGTGGCGAGGGTGGAATTGTAGGTGGTGGCATGTTGGGGTCAGGTTGCGGCATCATATGCGATCGCTAGAGAAGAAATAATTGGCAGAAGGGGAGAGATGTAGATGAAGAGAATGTTTTTCAAATGATGAAATTGAAGGTATTGTTTTTGTTAAATAGAGACGATTTTGAAATTTATACAAAGAAATTAGGGGAGAAAACATTTCTTCATTGATCGCCACTATAGGCTATTGATCTTTTGTTCCCAATTTTTATTTAATTAATCTCCTAGTGTAATTTTACTGTACTTGATTTTGATTTGATCAAAACTTATTAGAAATTAAATTCATAATCTCTTTTTGCCCAAACTCATAGTAGTTAGATATTGACTTCTTACAAATTCAACATCATTATATGTCTACAAATTCGTTACGTTTACATTTCTCTCTCAAATTCAATTAAATGAACAGTGTTTTTCTCTATATTTACTGATTTATCAACTTTTCTATCTCTCTTCCACTCACAACCACTCTTAACCAACTAAAAAAATATAAAGATTATACTCACATATTTTTTAAAGAATGGGATGTGAATGCTCTAATCCTTATTTGATAATTTTAAGCTAATTTCATAACTTTACCATCTCTCAGAGGTAACATAACTCGAATTGACCCGTTTAAAAGTAAACGGACTAAATTTTTGCTTATATATTAGTAATAAACATTTGCATGCAAGCAAATTCCGTTTGTGATTTCAAAGTCTGATGCATCAAATGCCTAAATGTTATATTTGGCAAGGCCAAAAAGAAGATTTAAACTCATAATTACAATACCACAAGCACCTAATGTCAGTAACATGACCGGTGTAGAGTTCAAGGTTGTAACTTTTTAAATTTTTTATTATTTAACTCGTATATATAATGAACTTTTTTTACTTGATACTGAATCTCTTATAGAGCTTGTGTAGTATACACTATACAGGTTACTAACCTAGTGTGTTATATAATAGTATAGATATATTAAATGGTTAACTTACATTGGTTTCTTTTGACTTTAAATCATATGTATCTATATATAACTAATCATGGATCTAGAATACAACCTTTTCTGGCTAGATTCAATAGTCTAGACTCTAGAATCATTCTCACACCCTCAATCGAAATGTTCAGGATACTAACCGTGAATGTGGATCAAATGTTAAGGTTATTCAGATTAAGATAAGATGAAATTTGAATAAAAAGAGTTAATGGGTTCGCATTGCTCAGTTCCATCTACAAAAATTTTTAAAATACTACACTTTCTTGTGGTAGCATTTTGCAAATATTTCTAGATAGCTAAATTCCTACATTAGGGGTAGATTAGTCATTTTAAAATGTGTAGTTAGAAATCAAACCTGGTAAGAGGTAAAGCCTTACAAGTCGTTTGTTGATCAAAAAACCCATTACCAAGAAATGGGTTCTAACTTAATGTTTGATTTCAACTGTGACTGGATTACAACATAATAATAATAAAAACCCGTTATCTTTTCCTCACAGCTGTACTAAACATGTCTTTAATGTTACGTGAATTAGTCTCGACTTTCGCCTTCTTACTCTGCTTACCATTTCGAGTAACCCTCTTGTCACTCACTGTCTTTTCCTGAAAATAACCCAAAACGAAACAACTTTTTAAAAAAAAATAATAATAATAATAAAATTACATCAAAAGTTAGATTTAATTAGCATATTGATTGAAAAGTTTTTTTCATTTAAGAGCTTGCAATCTTGGTGTTTACTAGAAGAACTGACAGTTAATGGCGTTTAAAATACCTGTAAAGTGGGATTAAATGAAGGAACACTTGTGTCTGACAATTCCATTTTCAAATCTGGTGTGTTGACAACCTCAACCATATTTAACCTGATTTTGTAGAAAGTTATTATTTTGCAATCCAACTCAGAGAAAACAACTTTTATTTAACATCCACTTTACCTGAGATTGTCACATAGAAGCTTACACCATGGTTCATCCGCCAAATATTCCCCCAAAATCCTCACCACATCGCCCACTGCATTATGAAAGTATATGGTTCATCATGTCCAACTACCACCATAAGCATATATAAATATATATATATATATATATATATATATCACATACACATATATAGGAGGCGTGTATTATGTGAATCTGATCTTAAAGAGTTTATCAAAAAACTCAATTTGGGTAGTCCATTTTACGATTTAACTGAAGTACTATTATTCGTAAATCGGTCTGGACCCTCAATATTTACGATTTAACACGTGCGTTATTTTTTTGTAAAAGTAATAAATGTGTTAAATCGTAAAATAGAAGGCCCACATTGAGCTTTTTTTGTTGACTTTCTAAGATCAGGTTCACATAATACACACCTCATGTACACACACACACACATATATATATATATATATATGTATGTATATATTGTACAAATCATACAGATTTTCTTCTGAGTTTGAGCAGCAAAGTTCTTATCCAATTTGACAAGGGTTTGCTTCAATTGTTGTACCTACAAATCATTAAATTTAACAACCAAATAATCAATCTAACACATATTAAGAGAACTATAACCGTGCAATGGTTACATTTGAAGCATGAATAGAATATGCGCATATTCACTGTTGAATATAAAGCTAAATCTAAACCCTACAACCTAAACATTATGAAAGCTAATTTCTAAGCCTAAAAGCTAAAATGGTGGAGTTGGATGAGACAAATTCGCGAGCCACCAGAATAAGTTCAATCGAAGTTCGTTAAAGTTGTCAAATGTCATTTTTCTAATTGTTTTTAGCCTTTTTAAGCAAAATCTTGTTTTTATTAGATGGACATTTGATACACACTTGAATCAAACATACATTAGATGAGAGAAGAAAAATAACTACCTTACATAACATCCATTTTGAGACCTTTAAATCGTTTAGTCTAAAGAACTTTGTGGATCCAACCTCTGCATGAACATACAAAAAAAATTCAAACTAGTTTATAACCAAAAAAAGATGAAATTGAGATAAAGTAGATGGAAAAAACACATGGAAACTAAAGAATATCTATAACCACATAAAGAAACGTCTTATGTTATGCATGTAAGATGTTTTTTGTGAAAAATCATAAAGAAAAAAGAAGCAACACTCAACCACCTAAAATCATATAAATTACCTTTACAATCACAAACTATTTCCATAGATTTTTCTGCAATTGTGGATAAACAAGCGTATCCAGGATAATCGTGAACGTAGATAATCTCATCAAGTTGCCTAAACTTCCCAAGATCATCTCCAGTCTGCATCACACACAAATCAGATATATATTTACAACATTCAATAAACAAATGGAAACTAACCGACATCCTAAATTTGAAGATATAGAAAAGCTCAAGTTTTATGGCATCTATTGATTATAATAAATAATAACTTTACCCGCCACGTGTCGATCGCAGGTGAAGTCAACTTATGTTTTCACGCCTCTCTCTCTAATTTAATGTCCCTCTCATATTAAATCATAAAAAAATACTAAAATTATTTACTTACTTAGCATTGTATTTTTAAATTTGAAAATAAACATTAATTTATTATGTTATTGAAAAATATACACTTTTTCTGTATTAAGTTGTTTTACAACTAATTTAAAAAAAAAAACTAATTATAATAAATAACCTGATTTTTTAAATACAAAAATTTCAAAAAAAAATAAAAAATAGGTTACAACTTAAAAAGACAAATTAATAAAAAATAATCTGTTTTTTTATATAATATATTATTTAATTCCTCAAAGATAAAGTTAACAAACCATTTTATTACTTTCAAGCTAGTATTAAGCATACCTTCATTCGTGCTTCATCAAACATCGGCAACAGAATGAACACAGGGTCAACAATAGTAGCAGCATACAAGCTACCATCTTATTCCAAAAAATAAAGTTGAAAAAAACATTCAGTTTTTTTCCATTTAACATAAGAAATTTTGACATGAAACAACAACATTATATCAGTAAATCTACCTTCGCATATATAATCTCCCATGAACCACGACCCGTATGATTGTTTAAACCAGTTAAGTTCTTGAAGGCAACCATTGATCAGAAGATAACATGTTCTTTCTCCTGTCAGAAAACCATATAAAATTAATTAGCTAATTACCACAAAAGTCATCATAGTGTGGTGGTTTTATGAATTTAAGTTGATTCACTTTTTAGCCAGTTTTGACAAAAATAATCATATGATTTTCCATTTAAGAAAAGCAGTTGTAAATGGTTGATAACATATATGATGAGAAAATCACCGAATATTAACCAAAATGGACTATTTGTGTAGTTACAACCTGATTTTGCTTAAAAACATATATGATGAGAAAATCACCGATTAGAGCCTAACTGATTTTGCTTAAAAACCGTTCTGACCCGCACCCAACCTGACCCAACCCATTCTGACCCGTTACCAACCCAACTCAACACCCACAAGAAATAGTTCTATAGCTGTATGTGTTATTGCTTTATCTGCGCATTTTTATCAATTTCTTTTTTTGCCTATAATTCTTTTTCATCAAAAGAAATGAGGTATTATAATTCTCAATTTTTGTCTAATTACTTTAACTATGCTTTGGTAAATAGGTTCTAGATTCTTCCACGTAAATAAGTTTAATTCACATTGGAGACGGTTTAAATCCCTAACAAATGGCGATACCTATAACCTTAGCCGATTTTGATGCAGATACCAGATATAAATTTGGAGTAATTTCTTTTTTGTAAGAGTACTAACATAAAAATGAATCTAAAAACATCTTATAACTTTCTTTTTGAAGTGGCAGCATCTACACATGATCAATTTTAGACATTTTTTTCATAAAGAAGTGTTTGTATATTGTTTCATAAACAATTTTTTTGTTTCTGTATGCTATTTCAATTTTTGGATAATATTTTTAGGGTAACAGATATATAACTTTACCAGTTTACCACAGGCCTGTTGTCATCCGCCCATGTAACTGAAAAGGCAACGACAACTGTTGAAAAAGTTTTATAAATATTGTTGCTTTGAGTTTATTTGTTTTCATAAAGTTTATCTATTGTTGTCTACATACGGTTATGTTACATTGTTATGATGGTGGATGATCATTTGTAAATTATTTATTGTTTTGGTTTATGAATCAGCTCCTCTATAAGTCATTATGTATGCAGTTTTTTTAAATAAAATGTTGATTTCAAATTCTGTAAAGATTTAGAAAATTATATACAGTTATACACACACGCATACATACCTACTACTTTCTAAAATCCACATACAATACACTATACTCAATATACTTTGTAATTTTTTGTTACCCTTTAAGAAATGGTATTCATAATTTAAGGATTATCATGTCAAACAAAGAATTTTCCATCACATGATATTTAAATCAATTAATCAATTCAATTAGATAAATAATAAAAAGGGTGATATTCAAATATTAGTCTAACATTCTCCCACGCATAGTTATCAAATGCGAAGGCGCACTCTAGGCGATTAGGTACGGCCTAGGGCCTAGGCGTTAGGCGCAAATAAAGCGTGGGCCTTGGAAAAAAAATCGCACTTAAATATAAAAATTAAATACATTTATATAATGAAATAAACACTTGAAAACAAAAAAGTTCATAATAAAATAGCACATCATGTCATCATCCCAAACAGCAAAAATCTCCAAAAAAAAAAATATTAATAATTGTAAACAAGAAAACCATAATAGAAATTAAAAGTTCAAAACCAAAAGTGGAAGTATACGAGCTGTAAAATAAAGATGAAAGTTTGAAATACGATCATGTAAAGAGATGTATCAATTATCATATTTAAAGGATTGATTCAAAGTTTAAACTTTAAGCAGATAAGATTATAAAAAAATCTTTTATTTTGGAGATAAGATAGGAAAAAAAAAACGGTGTAAACTAAATGAATTACTGAAATTTCGGAATTAAAAAAAAAAAAAAAAAACTCAATTTTCCTGATTTGCGCCTAAATTACCGAATCACCAGATGCCCTATTCCACCGACTCGCCTGGAATTCCCGCCTAGGCGAGCGCCTTTGATAACTATGCTCCCACGTGGTCAAGTTATCATTTATAATGATCATAATGTAAGTCTGATTAGACTTTAACATGCATTTAGTTTCAAATTTAAACTGTAGCAGAGAAGTACAGCACTTAAATAGTGACAAAAAAAGATCATACTATTAAAAATAAAAGAAATGAATTTCTATAGCTATATCAATTACCAGTTTTTGGATGGCGAAGTTCCAACAAGTGTCCTGTGTCATCTCCGGTGGAAGAAGGATCTGCATTAATCATTTAATGACATCACCAATCCTAAGTTGGAAGATTAAATGTATGTAATGTAACACACTATTGTACTAATTATTAACAGATAATAAACAATAGATATCTCATTGTCAGAGACTCAGAATAGGTCTACTATACCAAATTGGGGAGCGAATTTACATTCAAAATCATAAGCACTGAAAATTTTGTAAGAAAAATTTGATAAGCATGATAAACTTTTTGAAACCTAAAAAGGTGCAAATGCAAACACATAAAAAGAGACAAAAACACACAAATTCTATAGATTTACTTATAAAAACAAACAAATGCCAAAGCGAATCACTTGATGAGAGGATACCTGATGAAGCAACCAGAAGACGATTTTCTTCAAAACCCTCGTACCAATTCATTGTGTGCAAGTAATTTGGGGAAATGATGAACTAGGGTTACTGCTCATAAAAGAAAAACAGTGTTTGTCACGATGAAGTTATATTTGGAACCGAACCGAAAACCGAATTGGGAAAATATTAATCGATTAAAAACCTAACGAACCGAATTTAACCGACTAAATACATTTGCAAATTTTGTTTAAACCAATCTGTTTTTTGGTTTACATATCACTCCCAAAACTAAGCATTACTCTTTTAAAAACTCATGGGTAATAGTATCTTGAACACAGAACATCTGTAAATTATAAACTTAAAGTTTTAATGGATGGATACCAGGAGCAGAATTTGATAAAATGGAATGAATATCACTGGAATTATTGTATCTTAAGTGAAAAATACTTATAAACTCAAATGTAACGGATCAGAAAGTCTTAGAGCGACATACCTGATGGTCGCGAAGGTGGTGTCGGGGTGATTCGGTCGTTCAGCTTCTGATCGGAGACGGCAGCCGGAAGGGAGAAAGCGGAAGTTGAATGTCGATCGGAACTCAGAATAGCTGCCGGATGTTGATCGGAAGGTCGAAGTCCGATCGGAACTCGGATGAAGTGTGCAAGAACTAGCGGCTGTCTCCTTGGCTGTTCGATTAATGGTTAGGGTTTTAAGTTTTTAAACTCATGTACTTATTAATAAATTAATACTTTTGATTTTTGAATATAAATTCAGTTGGTGTTCCGGACTAATCAAACAAACCAAATTATATATATACTCATTATGTAAAGTTGGTGGGTTTACTCCTCCCACCGACTTGCATTACTTAGTATATACAAAGAGTTCTAATACAATATAACTAAGTTCTCGACGGTGAGATAGTAGCTGTTATATGTTAAGTGTCATATCCTTCTATGATGTCAGGTTGCCAGTAGATATGGTTGGACACTAATTACAAGTTACAATGAAACATCTAAACAATTATTTTATCACTCTAGACACCAAACTTAGTGCTCTTTTTTATCAATAAATTGAACAAGATTTGGTCGTGAAAGATATACGATGCTTTAACAAAGAACAAAATGTTGTTAGTGTCTCAAATCATTATCTTTTGCCATTGAAAATAAATTTATGTTTGTAGATCGTAGGTAGATGATTGGGTGAAGCAACTTACACGACTACAAGATACCCATGTCAAGGTTTTTAATATGTAGGGGATATTGAGAGCCGACTATTAAAAAAATAAGCTCTACAATAGGATTATTAACAAGTAGTTTAGTTCAATAAAGAAAAGTGGGAACATTAAAAAACCGAGGAACCTTGAGGAAGTAGCTCAAACAAACTCCGATTGAGCTTATTTCAGTGTCATTGTAACCGGCTCGTTGAACTGTAAGCACATACCCTTCATGTATACTAATTTCACCCATAGTTATTTCCACCCTTGAACAAGTTCTTCGTCACCTCATGGTATCGGATGAAAAATTTCTCCCTTGTTCATATGAGTATCATAAGGAAATTTGAAATTTTACTTTTTAAAGTTACCTTGTTAGAAGAAAGGTCACATGCGGGTGACTGCATATACAATATATATGTGGGCTCTTGATATGTAAAAGTAAAATTCCACTAATTTTAACGTTGTTTTACTTATTTCTATGAAAATAACATTAAAAATGTTGAGTTGGTCCCTATGATAGAAGGTTAATCGGGCATCATGAGTTGTATGTCTCATTAGAATTGAAGCAGTCTCTCTATTTCTATGAGGTAAATGTATGGTTGTCTACATTTTACCCTCTTCGAACCCTATCTTATCTTTGCTAACGATGAGATATACTAAGTACGATAATAATAATGATGATGAATCTGTTAGAGGAAAATGAGATTAAAATGTTATTGTTTATTAGCAATCGATCGTATATTATGTTGCATATTCCATTGACTTGTGCTTATAGCGTTAGCTTTTGTCTTTAAAACTATATGCATGAATTACAATTCGAAATGGGCTTTGATTTTCCATTTCCTTTGAGGCTTTTAAATACATCAAGCCGGCTCTTGGGATATTGTTAAAAAACTAAATGAAGTTATCAACTAACTTGAATAGGTAGTTGATGTTGTATGAAACAATGGAAACGATTTAATGGAAAACTTATGCAAAAGCTGAGAATTTCGCTCCTTTTCTTATATTATCTCTTTTGCTATCGCAATGACACCTTCTCTATTCCAATCACCACACTCATCTCATGTGTGGGTTGATGAGTTTTACGTTGGTGCACGTTAAATTATTGGACCTAGACACGAACTGTTGGATATTTTAGTGTAATTGGAGATTATGTATGACGTTTAAATAAGAGTGTGCGCTTATTTGAAAGTCATCGGGACTAACAGGGGTTCAGGGGCAACGCCCCCGAGAAAGCGGGGTCCAAGGGGCGGCAGCCCCTGGCGGGTGCAATGCGATAGTTATAATTTGACCGTTGAAGCCATGATACCCGTTGATTGTCCTAAAACTTGTGATTGTGAGTTGCCATAGGTCTGGTCATAATGTGTGTTTATTAACATAAATCAATTCTACGACGGTTATTTTGCTATCTAACTTTACAAGGAATTGTTAGGGCTGCTTATTATAACAAAAGGTTGTCCTAATCTTAATTCTATCTTATTTGCTTACTTGTTTTAACCTAGATAATTCAAGGTGGTCATGCATTCTGGCTTTCTAAAGGATTATTAGAAAAGTAGTACTTTAACGAGACACGATTCTATAGTCGGCAGTAGGTTTACCACACAACAATAAATCAAGGGTAAGTTAATTTGGGGTTAGGGCGATAATCTTCTCATCATTGGAATTCTATCAATCATTTTACTTGTTTTAATTATTAATCTTAAAAACAAAAAGAAAAAGGAATCGTCATCTAAATACTTGCTTAAACTCTAGTTAACTATCAACAAAGATTTAGTACTTGGTTCTTATTAAAACTATATTGCAAACACGACAGGGTACACTTGTCTTTTATGTGTGTTTTAGTTTAGGTGAAAACCATTTTAAAACTCGATATTGTGTGAAAGTATAATTATTAATAACAAATGTATAAACAGGACACATTAACATACATGAATTTTGCAAAAATTGGATGCCTTAGTATTTTGGTGGCCCCGAGTCACCCATGAAACCGAACCGTGAGACTAAACTTAAAATACAAATTACACCTCTTTTTCATCATCTTCAATTTTAACCTGCAACCCCCAACAATCTGGCAACGGCTACGTTGGAAAATATCGTCACCCTCGACTGTTGCGTTGGAAAAAATTGTCAATCTCTCTACCCCCTCAAAAGAAAAGGAGTAAGTTTTTAAAAATATTTTAACAAACATATTCTTTCTTCATGGTCGTTTTTGGTGTCAACAAATACATACAAACAAACACGAACAAGTTCTTTTCTTATCAAACTAACATCTACACATAATTTGGTTTGGTTATACATTCTACATCGTCTATTTGTCTGCTAAAGTCTAAAGAAAAGAAAACAAATAAGGTCTCAGT
The DNA here is from genome assembly GCA_009936405.2 of Stevia rebaudiana. Lineage (NCBI taxonomy): Eukaryota > Viridiplantae > Streptophyta > Magnoliopsida > Asterales > Asteraceae > Stevia > Stevia rebaudiana. The sequence continues at coordinate 11,883 of WOUH02006004.1, forward strand.
CGGTACGGCTTATTCAGGGCCGTAACACTTAATATAGGCAAATTTGTGTGTTGTGGGAACTAATCGTGAAGTTTATAATAACTTTCCTATTTTTAGTCTAGCTTATAAGATTTTACTATTCAACAGTTGAATACTATTTTTTCCTTCCAGCCTTCCTATGATTTTCCTGTTTTTATCTTTTTAAGTATTTTTTTCCTCTCATTCTTAAATATGTACATTTAACATGTCACATATATTTCACCGCAAGATAAATAATTATTGATGATCATCTTTGAGAAATGATATCAACTGGCTTTATTTTCTTTCGCTTATTGACCCTGCATCTTATGCCTCTGTTTTGCTACCGCTCTTACAAAACAACTGTGGTAGAACACAAATGTTCAACGACAAACATTTAGCATATGAAAAACGTGTAGCTTTTCTTGTGTTATTTTATATTGTACTAGATTAAGACCTGTGTATTACACATGTTTATGAATAAATTCTAATTATTACACTTAGCATTATAAGTGGGCATAGAAAATCGTTATGCATACATATTTTTGTTATATTATATGATTGTAATTATTATACATAATATTACTAATAAAAACTTAAAACGATTTTTTAAGCAATGCAATTTATTTTAGAACAAATAGAACAAATAAAACAAAAGTAAAAAAAAAAAAAGAAGAGCTTAAAGAATAACTTTAAAAGATTTAATTTAATGTCGAATAGATAAAACAAAACTAAAAAAAGTGCTTAAACTATAAAACAAAATGAAAAATAATATAACAATGAATCAAATACGTTTTTTTTCTCAAAAAGCAATGTTTTTCATTAGAACCTAAAATCGTATTTGAAGATTACTCTTATTATGGTTTAAAGCTTGAAACTGTTAAAGACGACTTCCGTTAAAGGTGAGCCTGAAACTATTAACCTTGCAAACCTCAAGAACAAAAACTGTTATTTAATTTACTTTATTTTAAATTTAATTTTATTTGATTTAGATAAAATTCAATAATTTTAGAAGTAGTTGGCATGTGTCATTTTTATAAATGTTTTATTAGAGTTAATTAAAGGTTTTTGATGTTAATTACATAATTCTATATTGTATAGTTATTGTGAACGAAAGTTTTGTTTGTTTAAATATTATTGGGTATACGTTATCGTGATTGAATTATTTTGAGATATTTAATACAATAATGCATATAATAAATGACTATAATTTAATGAGTGAAAATGACCATATTCTATCATATCCAAATTTTGAATTTGTATGTATGACATCTGGAGGTAAAGTAGTAGATTCAAATTTAAAACAATCAAGCACACACAACTACTGAACTACCTCAATACATTTAAATTTCCACTACATAATATGTCTCGAATAACCTTTGATAAAAAATAATTAAATATTATTTGCTTATCTTTTAATTTTTGCGTAACGAAATGTTTCTAATTGTAAAACTAATCTTACCTAAATTTGTCAGTTATAGAAAAGAATGTGATCTAACTAGATGGTGTACGCCTTGTAGTGTCGTTGATGTTCATTGATGTGTGTGTAATCGTTTAACGCCGCTTTATACTGTAAGTGAACCGACTTTTAAAAATTAAACGACCCTAAGTTTAAAAAAATCTTAAACGGATATTTGGCAATAAAACAAACCTATTAGGTGCCAAGGAAAAAAAACGCCTTTCTATGTTTAGAACTTTATTTAAATTAGCTATGAGCAACTAAAATCCAGAAAACCTTAAAACGGAACCTTATTAGTCATATCTTATGCTAACTTCGGACTACTCCATTTGGTATAAGCTCTTGCCTGTTAAATAGAATATCTTGGGTTCAATCTCATGCAAAAGAGAGAATTATTTGTTGTAATTTATGAGTATGAGTTAGATAATTTTGTCGTAAAAAAAAATTAATATTAGAGAAACGAAATAAACAGTCAAATTACGAATACTTTTTATTATATTAAGTTGTGGTAAACTTGATAAAATAGTTTCGTAAAAGTTTTTCTCTTTGTCAGAGTAGTAAGTATAGTATTCACATTAGAATCTCTAAAAATGTGTGAGTAAGAGCATTCACATTAGGTTATCTAAATTTGATGTGAGTGTATTATATGTATTATAAAGACTTATTGAAAGTGGTTGTGAGTGGAGAGATATAGGAAAAATGATAGATTCTCTAAGTATAAAGAATAGGAAAGAGAAAATGTAGTGATTTTGTGAATTGAATAGGAAAGAGAAATGTAGTGATTTTAAAAAAAGTAATATTTTATTGAATAGAAAAGTGGTTGTGAGTGGATAAGAGAGAAAAAAATAATGATAAGGATATTAAAAAGTATTATTTAATTAAATAGGATAGAGAAATATTTGTGTATTCTTTGCACATTCTTTATATTTGTGATAAAATATGGAGATGAAAATTTTAGTGCATGAGAGAAAAAAATTATAATAATGTTATTTTAATAGTTTTATAAAAATTGTGAGTGAAAAAGAGAAAATATAATGATAAAGGTATAAAAAATATCATTTACTTCAATAATTTAGTGAAATATGAAGATGGGGATGGAGAATTCACTTTTAGAGCATTCTCATATTATTCTCTATATGTCTCCCTATATAATTTAACTAAATTCACCTTCTCTCTTATACATTCACAAAATAATTATAGAGATAACATATATTTAGAAACTCTTTATCCAAAAAAATCTAAATTTTATAAAGGCAAATTGGATTTTAATAATTCCAACTTTGTCCAATTGGCTTACAATAATCCCAACTCGGCTAATTGTTACCACTGCACCCAACTTTTAAATTATTTACCACTAGTAGTCCGACCGTTAAAAAACCATTACGTTGTTAGGTTTTTTATGACATGAGCTAAAAACATGTCATTTTTTTTAAACAATTGAAATATTCAGGGACTAAACAAGTCATTTTTAAAAGGAAAATTGGATTTTAATAATCCATACTTTGATGGGTTGACCGCTGTCAGTCCCACCTTCAACCTTGTCCCCCAACAGTCCCTATTTTCGACATATTTTCCTACACCAGTCCCCCGTCAAATATACACTAACGCCATTAATTCTTACAGAACTTTGACCGTTGTTTTCACCCACTTAAACTCTGAATCACAAGTTGGTCAAGAAGAAAAAGTTGTAGAGCTCCTCGAGGGGATTCGATCAGTGTGATTATCTCAATTTGGCCGTAATTTTGGCCAGAACCACCGCCGGACCACCGTGTATCCACCGCGGGACCACCGTGTCTTGGCCGGAAACTTAACGGTGTTAGTGTATATTTGACGGAGGTCTGGTGTAGGAAAATATGTCGAAGGTAGGGACTGTTGGGGGACAAGGTTGAAGCTGGGACTGGCAACGGTCAACCCATCAAAGTATGGATTATTAAAATCCAATTTTCCTTTTTAAAACTTTTAACATAGGTAAACAAACCTGAATCCACCCACACTTAATAGATATTCTCAACTTCAAGAGTAAATTCGACACATGCACCATCATCGTCTTCAAGCTACATTCCGACCTCTACGACCATGTTTTCTTGTTTTCTTTTCTGGAGAACCTCTTTGACACCTTCAGGGAAGAGCCAATCGTATCTTTAACGACGTTTTCACAACCTTTTTTTGCAACCCTTGTCTCAATTTAGGGCTTTTGACTGCATTCTTACCCCGAATGGATACATGCACTTGTGCTTCATTATCTAGATCCTTCATCAACTCTCACAATTTGATGATCTTTGACGGCCCGTGGTGAGACTTTTGTGGCGGCAAATTCTACTCCAGTGATGGTTGTTGGTGATCTTAATTTGTTAAGTTTTATAGCACCACATGTTAAAGAAGCGAGGGATACAACATAACAGGCATAATTTGATCAATCATGTCATAAAAATCTTAACGGTGTTAGGGTTTTTTGGCAAATTGGATTTAAATAATCCAAACTTTGACGTATTGGCATACAATAATCCATACCCAGCTATTTGTTGCCAACAATCCCAACTTAAACACAATTTACCACTGGCAGTACCTCGTTAACAGAAGCTAACGCTGTTAGTGTTTTAGCTGACGTGGCTTTTCCTTTTATATTAATTACTAAATACGTGGCCTGTGACATGGAAATTCACTTACATACATATATGACCACATCAAAGATCACAAATGCATGGTATCCTAAACCCTAATTTTGCACCCCCAAATTCAACAGGGTCACCGATCGAGTTGGTGGAAGCAAGAAGTATCCAAGATGAGTAGTTCTTCGTCGTCATCCTCTGCTAAAAGTAAGAAACCTAACATCTTTAAATTAGAAATCGATGGAAATGTGGATTGTAATCATGACAAGATTGCAGTCTCTCGAGTTGCTAGAATTCGAAGTAAAAGACATGGCCATGAATTTTATGGTTGCCCTATATAGCCTGTAAGTTATCCCCAAGTATGTGCATCATATTCTTCACAGATTTATCATCTACTAACAGAACCAATGAGTCGGAATGGAGTTTCATACCAGGAATCAGATAGTAGATGAGAAAATCTCTATGTGAAATAACTTCGACTCACCCCCCACATATACGTTTTCTGTAAGTTGTCCACCATGCCAAATTCTTACAAGGATTGCATCGCCCATCTCTAAATCATATGACAAGGAAACCACGATAAGCAAATGTAAACGAAATTCCAAAAATTTATATACGAAAAACATACCTGAAACTTGAATATCATCATCATCATTCATCGTGTTCGTGCTTAGCAAATGTTCGATCAATTAGGGTTTCGTATTAGGAAAAGGGAACTGATCGGTTGAAATTATCTGAAGTTACTGACTGCTTAAAGGGTAAATGAAAATATTTTAAGTTCAACTCCACGTAGGTTAATTAAAAAACAAAAAAGAAAAGCCACGTCAGCTAAAAAACTAACAACGTTAGCTTCTGTTAACGAGGTACTGCCAGTGGTAAATGGTATTTAAGTTGGGATTGTTAGCAACAAATAGCTGGGTATGGATTATTGTAGGCCAATAGGTCAAAGTTGGGATTAATTAAATCCAATTTGCCGGGTTTTTTAACAGTCGGACTACCATTGGTAAGTAGTTTAAAAGTTGGGAGTGATGGTAACAATTAGCTGAGTTGGGATTATTGTATGCCAATAGGTCAAAATTGGAATTACTAAAATCCAATTTGCCTTTTAAAATTGGATATTATGATAGAGAATCAGTATATGCAATTTTACACAAAAAAAAAATAGAGATAGAGTATAGAATGGAGAATGGGTGTGAATGCTCTTGATGCCCTAAACAAGAAAAAACACACCAGAGACATTGCAAAATACTTGATAATCGAAACATTTAGATAAAGTATTCATGTATGAGAATGAATGAGTATAAGACTAGTTAAAAAAAATAGTGGGCGAAATCAATTTATGAAGGTTTATGTTGGTGTTAACTTACCAATCTTGTGTCCTCTGCTTGATCCTCTAATCAAGATTTTATCCACAATGCGTTTTCTTAAATCCGATGAAGATATCCGTCACAAGCGTTTCACTTTCATAGGAAGTTATCACCTACTTCACTAGTCACCAATGCAACTAGCTTTACACTTCTTTCAGTATGTCAAGATAGTGATACCTAAACAAGCACACCAACATTTATATAAAGATGGTAGTTCCCAAACCAATACGATGAGTCATTAAGTCAAGATAGTGACTAACGCAACTGCAACCAAGTCACAATATTAACAGTGTGACACTACACTCATACAATAAGCACACAATCTCACAAATCACAACTAGTACATGCACTAATATTGGCCCCTCAATACGTAAATGAATAAGAAAGAATGATGTAGAAGCTTGCTTTCTTGTTCTTGCTCTAATTCTTAAACTCTTAATCTTCTCTTCAAGGGATGATTGAATGTATGCTTGAAATCAGGGGAGTATTGTATTTTAGTATATTAAGTTTAGTGAAAAAGGGTTTAAGTGGAAGAATGGACAAATATTTCCATTTATAGGATAAGGTGCAAGAAACAAGAAAACAATTTGCAACAACCGCTGTCAATCCCGCAGTTGTTTGGATCGATGGTTGACTACCTAATTGGTTTATCTCGTTCTTTGCAAAATGAAAGTTAAGCCTCTTCTTGTCTTGCTTTATCCTTCACACTCCAACTATTTTAACCATACCATTCTAATAGGTTTCCAAAAGGTCTTATTTGATTTAGGGGGTGTTTGATCGTGCTGACCGACGTCTGACCGAGCGTCCACCTGACTCGGTCAGCGGATCATGCTGTTTGGTTCGCGGCTGACCGCCCTTGTTGTTTGACCGAGCCTCTGACCCGGACCGGCTTTGGAGAGATGCTGACTGGCTGACCAAGAGAAAGAAGGGGGGCTGCTGGG
>WOUH02006085.1:0-18227 GCA_009936405.2 Stevia rebaudiana
TTTCTCAATATGCTTTATTGTATTTCCATTCTTAGCTATTGTCTTAGGCTATATATACTCTGTACACTTTGTCTTTGGATATACAAATACAACAAGATCAATTGAGCAAATTACTTTTCAGATTATCATAGACAACATGGTATCAGAGCATTGTCTATGATAATAGATTCCTTATTGCTCATCATCTACCAAAACCAAAAATCATGTCTGAAGGAGAAAACAACAGTCTCGCCATTCAGATTGCCAACCTCTTGAAAAATGGTACTCAAACCCAAAACCCAAAACCGAATCCCTCCGATCGCTTAAAAATCAGCCTTAATCTCACAAGCCAAAACTACCCTCTATGGGCTCGTATGATAAGAGTCGCCATAGGGGGGAAATCGAAAGCTTTTTTGGATCATCTTACCCAAGATCCACCAGAACCCACGGATGAAAAATATGAACAGTGGGAACAAGATGATCTCATTATTTTCTCATGGCTCATACAAAATATTGAGCCGGCCCTTGCCAGTAACTTAACAGAGTTCCCAACTGCAAAATTGCTATGGGATGCTCTTACAGTTACGTATAGCAGTGGTAAGGATAAACTCCAAACTTTCGATCTCCATGTCAAGGCAAATGAATTCAAGCAAAATGGCGTACCGTTAGAGGAATTCTGGATTGTGATGCAGGGCATATGGGGAGAAATTGAACGAAGAGATCCGAATCCCATGAAGTGCCCAACTGACATAGCAACTTACAACAAAGTAAGATCAGAAAACAAGTTATTTCAATTTCTTAATGCATTAGACAGAAAATATGATCCCATAAAAAGGGAGATACTCCGATGGGATCCCTTACCGTCGGCTGAAGCTGCTTATGCAGCAGTCCGTAAGGAAACAGCCCATCAGAATATCTTCGGAAACATACCACAAGGGGTTGCATATGGCGATTCTAGCAATATCGATGGCATAGGGCTCATCTCAAAGGGCAACCGGTCAGAAAAAAAATTCAATCCGTCGTCATCCCGGGTCGATAAATCCAAACTGAAATGTGATCACTGTGGCATGACTAAACATACGAAAGATCAGTGTTTCAAACTTGTGGGGTACCCTGAATGGTGGGCCGACGGCCACAAAAAAGGTAAAGACGGCAAGGCGGCGACCACCGTGGGCAATCAAGAGACCGCCGGCACCGGCGGCGGCAACCACACCGGTAACTATCTCAAAACAGCCGAGAAAGAGGAAACTGGTGTAGGGTTCTTTGCGGCTGAAAAAGAGGAAAAAGTGGGAGCCGATCCAGGTAAAGGGTTTGAGAGTAACTTCTCAAGCCCTTTCTCCTCTCAATCTTCTTTATTAAATCCCTATAGTTCTAATTTATCAATTTTAAATCCCAAATATTTTAGTTCCGAAATGCATGACTTATTAAATGAAACCCATGATATAAAACTTAGAGGAGAATTAAATGGGCCTTTTACGGTTGGAGAAGTTAACTTGGTAACTAAGGATAAAGAAAAATATAACGACTCATGGATATTTGATTGTGGTGCCACCGATACAATGACTTTTGACATCTCCGATATATGTTCGATGTCAAAACCAAAAAAATCTAGGATTCTTACGGCAAATGGAGAAGTTATCCAAGTAAAAGGAGGAGGGACTATTCAAATCTCTCCTAATATGAAACTGTCAAATTGCCTCTATGTTCCATCCTTATCTCATAAATTGTTATCAGTAAGCCATGTCACGAAAGAATTAAATTGCAAAGTTATAATGCACCCATCCTTTTGTATATTACAGGATATCAGGACGGGAATGATCATTGGGCGTGGTACTGAGCGCCAAGGCTTATACTATGTGGATGAAGTAACTCGGCAAGGTACTGTGATGCTAGCTCATGGATCTACAAATAGAGAGGCTTGGTTATGGCACCGAAGACTGGGACACCCATCCACCGGTTACTTACATCGTCTATTTCCTAAATTGTTCCCTTTAAATAAAATCTTAAATTGTGAAACATGTGTTTTGGCCAAAAGTCATAGGCATAGTTTCAAATCGAATAATACTAAAGTTGCTTTTCCTTTTTCATTAATTCATTCGGATGTGTGGGGACCGGCACAAGTTGGGGGAGGGGGACAAAATTTTCGTTATTTCTTATTATTCATCGATGACTGCACCCGAATGACTTGGACTTATCTCTTGAAAAATAAATCTGAAGTTGTTACAAAGTTCATAAATTTTTGTACAATGATTAAAAACCAATTTAAAAGTGACATACAAATCCTCAGATCTGACAATGGTGGAGAATTTGTAAACACCTCCATGAAACTCTTTTGTCAAGAAAAAGGGATAATCCATCAAACATCATGTGCTAATACACCGGAACAAAACGGGGTTTCCGAAAGGAAAAACCGATTTCTTTTAGAAATAACTAGGTCTCTTATGATTGAATCTAGAGTTCCAAAGAGTTTTTGGCCTGAAGCTCTTACCACAGCAACCTATCTTGTAAATCGACTTCCTACTAAAGCGCTCGACTTAAAAACTCCTCTCCAAACATTCTCCAAATTCCATAAACCTCCATCTACACTCACCCTTGAACCTCGAATCTTTGGATGCTCTGTCTTTGTTCACATACCCAAAACAGAACGTCAAAAACTTGATCCATGCGCGGAAAAATGCGTTTTTGTTGGATATGGAGTGAATCAACAAGGTTATAGGTGCTACAGTCCAAAAAGACGCTATATGTTCACCACTATGAATTGTGACTTCCTCGAAACTGAATACTTTTACAATACCCAACACACTGGTCAGGGGGAAAAAGAGCTCAACGACACAGTGAGTTGGCTAAAATGGATGACAGCATCAGAAGAAGTTAATCATAGTACCCAAACCGAGTCTTTATCCACAAACAGTATTACCAACAATGATCATCTCAACCTGACATCAGAGGTAAGTACCCCTAACCATGATTCATCTAACCATAACCATGATTCATCTACCTTTTGTGAAACACATGAGAATATTGAATCTCCATCTAATGAGGTAGAACAAGAGTCATTGCAGGTCGAACAAGAAAACCAAGCTGAAGCTGAACCGGAAAGATATGTCTTACCCCCAAGAGCCAACAGAGGAGTCCCTCCAAACAGATACTCTCCTGGAAAAAAGGCTCAAAATTCCAAATACCCAATGGCAAATATAGCTAAAGGAAATTTATCAGTAGAAGCCCAAGCTTTTGTCACGTCTTTATGCTCTGAAGAAATTCCAACATCTGTTGAACAGGCTTTAGAGTCCAAAAATTGGAGAGAAGCAATGGAAGCTGAAATGAAAGCTCTAAACAAAAACAACACATGGGAAGAATGTACCCTACCCTCTGGAAAAAAACCGGTAGGGTGTCGTTGGGTCTTCACCATAAAACACAAGCAAGATGGAACCATTGAAAGATACAAGGCCCGGCTAGTAGCAAAGGGATATACGCAAACATACGGAATCGACTACTCTGAGACTTTTTCGCCCGTAGCCAAAATTGACACAATCAGAGTTCTTTTCTCAATAGCTGCAAATAAAGGATGGCCTCTCCATCAATTTGACGTAAAAAATGCCTTTTTACATGGAGAACTTAAAGAAGAAGTTTACATGGAGGCCCCTCCTGGATTCGCTAAAAATCCTAATCCAAAAACGGTGTGTCGATTAAAGAAAGCCATATATGGATTAAAACAATCTCCTCGGGCTTGGTTTGGCAGGTTTACTGTAGCAATGAAAAAATATGGTTTTAAACAGAGTAATTCGGATCATACTTTATTCCTCAAAAGGAGGGGAGAGTGTGTTACGTGTTTAATTATCTATGTTGATGATATGATAATCACAGGTAATGATGAGGAAGAGATGACTAGACTAAAGACAAATCTGTTTAAAGAATTTGAAATGAAGGACTTAGGAAGACTCAAGTACTTCCTCGGTATTGAAGTTCTAAGATCCAAACAGGGAATTTTTATCTGCCAAAAGAAATACATCCTTGACCTTCTAGCAGAAACAGGGATGATTGATTGCAAACCAGTAGATACTCCTATGATGATGAACCAAAAACTTTATATGGAGGAAGATGCTGAGTTGGCTAACAAGGAACAATATCAACGGTTGGTAGGAAAATTAATCTACCTTTCACACACTCGTCCAGACATTGCCTACGCAGTAGGGGTTGTGAGTCAATTCATGCATCAGCCTCAAGTCACCCACATGGAAGCCGTATGGAGAATTATTAAATACCTTAAAGGAACACCTGGCCATGGCGTTTTGTATAAGGCGAATGGACATCTAGAAACCCAAGTTTATACTGATGCTGACTGGGCAGGAGATAAAGGAAATCGAAAATCAACTTCCGGTTACTTTACTCTTGTTGGTTCTAACCTGGTAACGTGGAGAAGCAAGAAACAAAAGGTGGTAGCTCTGTCAAGTGCCGAAGCAGAATTTCGAGGAATAGCACGAGGCTTAGCAGAGATACTATGGATCCGGAAGCTGTTGACTGAAATCGGGTACCCTCCAACTCAAACAAGCAAAATCATGTGTGACAACAAAGCAGCTATTCAAATTTCAGAAAATCCAGTTCAACATGATCGCACAAAACATGTTGAGGTGGACCGACATTTTATCAAAGAAAAACTTGATTCCAAAATTATTGAACTTCCATTTGTCCGATCAGAAGAACAGCTCGCAGACATATTAACTAAGGCAGTCAATGGGAAAAGTTTTAACCATTGTCTTGACAAGTTGTGTATTGGAAATCCCATTACTCAACTTGAGGGGGAATGTTGAAATATATTAAAAATAAAAGAGTGGGATCAGTCTCCATCATTTCCCAAAATAAACATCTGCCAATTTACAATCAAAAATGCACCGTTGCTCTATTCTAGGCTAATTTCCAGGCTGGGCTAATTGACAGCCATTCTTTCTCAATATGCTTTATTGTATTTCCATTCTTAGCTATTGTCTTAGGCTATATATACTCTGTACACTTTGTCTTTGTATATACGAATACAACAAGATCAATTGAGCAAATTACTTTTCAGATTATCATAGACAACAAATGGGATGTGAATGCTCTCAATCTAAAAGGAAACTATTCGTTCCCAAGGACCCTCAAATCAAACAATCGAAGAATTATTGAAAATTCCCTCCCAAAATAAAGATGTACAACGATGGCTATATATGTTCTTGATCGTATAACTTTTTTGTGGATGTTCTCAATCGAGGTTGATTACACCTTAGCCATACTAGATTTTGCAGGTTTAGTTTCTTGGTTATGTGTTGGACATTCTTTTGTTTTTGCTCTTTAAAATAGACATCAAAATCCTTTCATATCTATGTTGTCTTTCATTGTTTTCCAGGAGATGTTAGAATGGATTTTTTTTTGGGTCAAATTCTGAGTTCTATCACCATGATGGTGGGATTTCTCTGTTCATATGAAAACCTCTGTGATTTTGGTCAAACGTTTTGAGTAGGATGGCAAGATTAGATGTTTGTAAGCTTTATAAGATGGGTTATAAAGTTCTATAATGCTTTGATTGTTTTGATGATGAAGGGGCTTTATTATTCTCATCCTAAAGTTGTAACATTTGCAATGGTTAAATTAGATTGATTTAAGATTCATAAATATTGATGTCTATACAGTTATACACCTTCTTTGAAGCCGCTATTGATGATAGCAGTGTCCTTCAAAAGTGAGTCAGTTATGCTATTTGATGAATTGCCGCATAAGAACACGTTAATGTATTATGTATGTAAAGTTAGATGCATTTGAGTTTGATTTGGTACTTCAATTCGGTTTTCTCAGATTTGGAGCACATATGAACTAGCTGATATGTATGTCTCTAGATTACAAAGAGATCGAGCTTACTTAAGATGGAAGGGAACCGCTGCACCTCACACATATTAAACAAATTATATCTTTTGGTACAATATTTCAATAAAACTTAAAAGGTAACTGTTTTTTGGTTATTAAAACGTCTTTTATGTTCTTGTAATGGTTAATAATATGATATTTTGCATGTAATGTGCCTTGGATCAATTCAATGTGGATATTCATTTAAAGTTGTTTGCATGCTCTTCAGACTAACACTAAATGTTTCAACAATCTGTCTTATTTTTTGCCATATTAGTTAGTGTTTTTTTTTTTTACTTTAATTTCCAACTATATATTTAGTATATCGTATAATATATATTTGGAATTTTGAGCAACGAAATGCATACAAAATTAGATGCAAAACTCATTTGAGGTAAATTCTCAAGTTTCAAAACACATGAACCATTTGTTGAAGTCAAATTTTGTATACACCCCAAAATAGGTCAGTAAACGTTCATGTCCATGTTTATTGTTTTTTTTTTTTAAGTTCTATTTTTAAATGGAAATATTATTAAGCTTAATTAAAAAGAAACTATATGTATATCATACTTGACTAACAATTCTTTCCTTAGAAAGACAAGGATTCAACTCTTTAATTTGCAAGCAAACAAAATATCAAATGAGTGAAACTTTTTGCTACTCTGTTAGAAAGTTCAAAAAATTATCTAGAAAACGTTTGTTACGAAGTAATCTTAATTATTAGATCTAATTATTGTTTTTTTACTTCTGTTTTGTATGTTCACTACTTTTGATAGATCAGTGGTATGATAAATATTTTAGAGCATTCACATCAATTTCTCTAAATTTGATGTGAGTGTGTTCTCTGTATTATAGAGATTTATTGAAAGTAGTTGTGAGTAAAGGAATATAGAGAAAACTAGAGATTCTCTATTTATAGAGATTATTGTAGTGATTTTGTAAATTGAATAGAAGAGAGAGAAAATATAGTGATTTTAAAAAAAGTAATATTTTATTAAATAAGAAAGTAGTTGTGAGTAGATGAGAGAAAAGATAATGATAAAGGTATTAAAAAGTATTATTTAATTGAATAAGTGATAGAAAAAATTATTATTTTAAGTGATTTTTAGAGATAGAGATACAGAAATTGATGTGGATTTGGAGCAAACACACAAACTCAACCTGTTAGAGCATTCACGTTAGGTTCTCTAAATTTGTTGTGAGTGGATGGATATAGAGAAAATGATAGATTCTCTATGGATAGAGAATTAGAGCATTCACATCAGAGTCTTTAAAAATTATGTGAGTGAGTTCTTTATATTATATAGATTGGTTGAAAGTGGTTATGAGTATAGAGATATAGAGAAACTGATGAAACTAGTAAATATAGAGAAACACTTTTTATAAAAGTAAATTGGAGAGAGAAAAATGTAATGATAAAAGTACAAAAACTATTATTTAATTGAATAGGAGAGAGAAAAAACAGTGATAAAGGTGAAAAGTATTATTATTTAATTGAATAGGAGAAAGAAAAGGTAATGATTTTTGATGAATTAGAGCATTCACATTAGCTTTTCTATCTTCAAATCTATAAATCACTTAATATAATAATTATTTCTCTATCATATTTAATTAAATAATACTTTTTAATACCCTTATCACTATTTTTTTCTCTCTCATCCACTCACAACTACTTTTATATTCAATAAAATATTAATTTATTTAAATCACCACTTTTTCTCTCTCATATTCAATTTAACAAATCATTACATTTTCTCTCTCCAATTCTCTATACATAGAGAATCTATCAATTTCTCTATATCCCTCTACTCAGAGTATTTACATTAGCATCTCTATTTTTTTCTTTATAATTCATAAAAAATCACTACCTTTTCTCTCTCCTATTCAATTAAATAATAATACTTTTTACCTTTTTACTACTTTTTCTCTCTCATATTCAATTAAATAATAATACTTTTACCTTTTTCACTATTTTTTCTCTCTCTAATTTACTTTAATGAACAGTGTTTCTCTATATTTACTAGTTTTATCAGTTTCTCTATATCTCTATACTCACAACCACTTTCAACCAATATTTATAATATAAAGAACCCACTAATATAATTTTTAAAGACTCTAATGTGAATACTCTAAAATAAATTAACCCATTAACCTTCCCACAATCGTTGATATATTATAAAATAGTACATATTCTGATCTAAGGGTTATGATGAGCGTCATTTAGCCTTCTAGCTTGTACTTTCTGAAAATTTTGAATACATATTCAGATAACATGTTCAAAAAAACAAGATAACTCTTGTTACCCAGAGTCTCCACCACTATTTCTTCTCTAATCAAGAGAAATTGTTGGTTCTGAATATTAGTCGGGGACTAGCTCATCTCCATCGGCAATGGTCATGATCGGTAAAGGTGACGATACTGATGGTTCCGATTGTACTGTAACTCAATCTGCTATTTCATCTTCAACGACAATGTTTCAGATCGGCAAATGCGCTGGTTCCGATGGTTCATAAACTCGATCTACTGTTTCCAGCAAGCTAAAAGGTGAACGAGAGCCAGAACCCTAACCTCGATTGCACCCTCTTTCGACTGATTTTGAAAAAAAACTATTATATATATATATATAGTAGTTTAAATCCCTTTTGTTGCACGTTTGAGATCATAAGAACACATAATTTCAAAGGTTACATTATCAACATGTGTCATATAGAGGGTTGGGTATAAAAAATGGTGTAATTAAAATATATTTATGTTAAATAAGCACATATTACATATATACTCAATATGTATTTCCCCACCTGTCCTCCTCAAGTTTCAATCTTTACAATTCTATCATCTCAAGTTTTTAAAATTTTTGTAAAATGTCATTTTGGTCCCCTCAAGTTTTCAAAGATTTTAAGTTCTTACATTTCTCTCTTTAACTTAAAAAAAATTCTTGTCTTATTATTTACTTTTGGTCGGTACATATTCGAGTTGTTTTGCGTTTTGATAAATACTTTTTTTAAAATGACTCGGATTTCTATGGTTTTGAATCTACCCTTTCGTTCCATAATCTAACTCGCGCAAGCCGCAGCGCGCGGGTTCGCTTTCTAGTTACATATTATAATGAAAGATGGAAAATATTACGTTTACAATTTAGATATCTACAACTACAAATTAGAAATCTTTAAAACTTCTTTGCATACAACATTGGATACGCTAAATAACCAACCCATCCATCTCGTGTGCATTCTTCACTAGAGTGAGCTTTCACATTCTCTAGTTTCCTACAATGTGTTGGTGATAGAGTGAGCTTTTTTCGTGGCGAATATGGATGGTGTGCAACGGTTTAGAGCAATGTTTTAAAAACTAGACCGGCGGCCAGTCAAATCGAGACTTGGACACTCAATCGGTCTGTTTTAATGCTAAAACAGTTCAATTGGTCATACCGGTTGAACCGGTCGTTATACCAGTAGTAACGGGTAATTGACCAGTTGAACCAGAGGTCAGACTAATTTTATATATTTTTGAACTTTTCTGTATTTTTATATATATTCATTAAAGTAATTTTAAAATAATGTAGTTCTTATATCTTGTTTATATCTTGTCTGACGAGTCAAACTGGTTCGTTTTACGGTTTAATTTGTAGTTCTTATATCTTGTTTAATACATTGGTTTTGATGAGTTCTCGCTGACATGTGTGGGAAAGATGAGTATTGCCTCATTGGACCAAAAATGTAGTTTCTCATACTTGAAAATCGAATCAATATGACAAATTACATGGACTTTTTCCTCAATAAGTTTTTTTAATCACCGTGAATTTGTGATTATACATGGTCTCTACACCTCGTGCCCCCTTTCTAGTTATAAATTTTTTATGGTTGTTAATATAGTAAAAGCGGTTTGATTGAGGTGTTTTAATATATTTGTTATTTTTTTTATTATTATCTAATAGCGTAATTAATTTTCAAAATATTTACAAAGTTTACCCTCCTCATTTTAGAAAACTCTTTTATTTACATTTCTAGATAGATTTTATTCTAAAGAAAACGTTACAGATTTACCTTGAGCATCAACGCGGTTGTCAGCCTATCAGGCCACATGATGTTAGTATACATACATAGATATATGTATGTTTAACTCTAGATATATGTATGAATCCGGATAGACGTATTTTTTAAAAAAGTCCTAGACCCCATTAATATCATGTTGGACACTCCTGGCCCTAAGCTTTGGATTATATGTTGTATTGTCATCTCAACAATTATTGTAATTTCATTTTGCGCATATTAGTTATTAGTATTATAAATGTCTCAAATAATTTGATTACATCTCAGTGTTCTTTAGTTAAGGCCCCTCTTTCAAACATACGTGTTCCTTCATGGTTACTTGTTACTTGTTAGTGTGTTGTACCTAATCGAATTAAATGAACATGCTTTTTAAATTAATATTATAGTGTTGATGGTCCTCGTTAAATAATAGTGTACAGAGAATTTCATATACATCTATATTAACTTTGAAATATCATATACATACAATATAATCCTGATGATGGGGTAAGGCAACGCCTATGACGTTACCCCTGGATGATTCACGTTCCCTGTAGATGGTCCACGCGTCCCCTTGACGAATGCAAGTTGTCCTTTTAACCATGAAAACCCATCGGAAGACGCGTGGCAAAGAAGACAAAGTCATGAAACTAAGTCCTCAGCAAAACGGTAGACCAATAGGAAGAAAGTCAAGGCTTTGGAATGCAGCAAGTGAGGCAAGACATAAGCACAAGACAAAAGGGGTAGGAGTAGCCGCTTCAATCCGGCCAGGAGACAAAGTCAGGACTTTGCTGAAACAAGAAAGGAGGAGGAAAAGAACTCGAAAGCATCTTGAGTAGTTTCTCATTCGGAAATCATCACCGGTTTCAATGAGACAAGGGATGGTCACTATAAAAGGAATTGCTTCGCTCGAGAAGACTCACATTCGATCAAGTCTAACACACTCACTAATAGAACATAACTAAATAAACACGACCTATGTTCATGTTAATCTATTTATTAAACAAATAAACGTTAATAAGTTTCTATTAAATAGCTCATTCATTATTTATTAAATAATGGTTGCTTTTATGTGATAGGTGCCGCTCATCTTTTATCTACCCCAACATTGTTTTTTCATTCAATTGAATTTTCTATGTTATCTATCTCTTGTAATAAAAGCAATTCAAAATGTTACGTCACATTCTTTTAATCTTTCAAGTAAAAATAAAATAATAATTATATTATATTATATTATACATATATTAATTTTGCAAGTGTTATGTACAGTAACTTAGATTTTTTAAGTTTTCCAATTTTAACCACAAAAGTTGTTGGCTTCTAATTTGACCACAAAAGTCTATAACCACGCATTTCTAGGCTTGACGCGTGTGAGGCTATCTGGTGTCCTTAGTTCAAAGCTTTTGTAATCCTTTTTTTCTTGCATTTTGGTTCCATAGATCAGAATTAGGTTTTAATCAGCAGCCACGTAATTGTAATTGGAGACGAAGATAGAGGCGATGCTAGATCTGGGTCAGGCGGTGATAGCAGATTGGCAACCCATGCTTCAACTGCTCCGGTAACCTGTTGGCTGTTGTGGTTGTCGAATGAAGATGAAGGTGATACTATAGGTGGCCGCCAGTGGAGGATTTTATGGCGGTGGTGCCTGACCGTTGGTCTGAATTGTGATTATAAATGAAATGTTGGTTTGTAATTCAGGAACAATTTAAATAGATATGTATCTCAATACTGGATTCATAATCAGATAGATAAGAGACATTGTTTAATTAAATGTTCACATCTATTTGTTTTAGGTTTTGTTGAACTTTGTATGAAATTTATTAAACTTATTTCAATTTTGTACACAGGGGATATTGACGCAATTTCAAGTCTGTGTTTTCACGTGTGAATCTATTCAGGCTCAAGTTACTTTTTCTTCTTACATGACAAACAATTTGTTGGTGCTGCTACATAACTCATGCCAGAATAAGGTGTTAGTCATCATGTAATCATTTATTTCATTTTGTGGTGACTATATATCCATGTTATGAAGGTGCCTTCAAGGTTTTCACAAAACTATCACTTGATCAGAATTATGCATTATATGCTATAGAATGGTTGATTCAAGTTATTGTTGATTTCTATTGCAAATTGTAGAATATCAATCTCTATAACAATGCTTTACAAAAAATAGATGTATATGTCGTTCATCATGCTATCTATTATAGTAGTTCACATAACTTCTCTTACAAATCTTTAGAATGAGACTTAGAAAACAGATATTTACGAAAAAAATGTTTGTCCAGAGGAGTTCCCGCCGCAACGCCGGGTGACGAAACAACTAGTTTATATTTAAAGAGATTACCATGCACATAAATTATTATTATTTTTTTGAATGGCACCATACACGTGAATACACACACCCGAATCACAACCAAAGATACAAAATCAGCATTATTTAAAATGCATGAATACTCTACTTTAATTAATTTATACTCTACTTTAATTAAGAACAAAATACCCGGTAACGAAATCCTAATCTAACAATATCTATCAATCTTATGAAAAACAGCGCATGACATTTATTTTAAATTTTCAAGTAAATAATTTAGTTTTAATAATCCGTTTCATTAAACAAAAAATAAGAACAAAATAATCAAATTGAGTAGTAAGGTCATGTTATTTTGCTATATGTTAATTAAGTAGTAATATATCATTAAGTTTTTTTTTTCCATATCATATGAATTTTTGTATACCTCATAAAATTTCAAATTTTTTATTTTATAATCTCGTGCAATAAACGGGTCTATAAGCTACAACTATAATGTTTCTAAATAGCTATTCCATATTTTGTTATTTTAAACTTTTTTAATGATTTTTTATTTTTAATAAAATAAACAAAAATATTGAAAACCTGCTCCCTATATTTTCTTTACTTTCTCATTTTCATTTAGTTTACTTAATTGCACTACTCGATCTCTTTTCACTGGTGACCACCGTATGCAATTGACCGCCATCTGACCCATCCCTGTTGGCACCACCCGCCCCCACCTTTTAAAAAATAACAACTTTTTTATTTCACAAAAGCTTGTTCGTTTGAGGTAGAAGGTTCGAATTAAAAATTGCTACTAAAAAATGACGAAATAAAATATTGAAACACATACATACAGATATAACATAGTCACGTTTTAGATAAATCATATATGAATGACTTGTACCTATACACATGCACTTAATCATCATGTCCATGATACTTCGCCGCTCGTTCAAGAATGCATTTAAGATGTTTGTTATATTTGAGTGGTTGCTCCAATGGTACTAGATGCCCTGCATCTTTAATCCACTCCAAAGTTGTTTTACCACCCAATTGCCTAAGATAAAACACAGTTACCACATATATGTTAGACTAATGTCATTTTCGTAACTTTCACGAGTTACATATAAAATTTACCATATATGAAGACGTGTATTATGTGAATCTGATCTTAAATAGTTAACAAAAAAATAAATCTAAGCACTTTATTTTTCAATCTTAACCCTTCATTTAAGATGTGTTACACAATGTACACATGTGTTACATTGTGTATACACTACATCTTAAAATGAAAGGTCAGATTGAGTTACTTATAAAATGAAGGCCCAGATTAAGTTTTTTTGTTAACTCTCTAAGATCATGTTCACATAATACACACTCTTTATATATAAGACTAATGTCATTTTCTAACTTCCGCGAGTTACATATCAAAAGCATGCAATTCAAGATTTAACTAAGGAATTTAGTTAATCTATTTTTCCTCGTTAAAAATGGTGTGACTTACGTTCTCATTGTCATTGCAAGGTCGCGATTGAAGATCTTGTCATCATCACCCCACACCATATGTATATCCTGTAAAAAATGTTACTTAAAAGTTAAAACACAATTGTGGGTGTGCATTTTCATGTATTAAAGTGTGTTTTCTA
Organism: Stevia rebaudiana; assembly: GCA_009936405.2. NCBI lineage: Eukaryota > Viridiplantae > Streptophyta > Magnoliopsida > Asterales > Asteraceae > Stevia > Stevia rebaudiana. Next base: position 13,821 of record WOUH02006085.1, read on the forward strand.
TAAGATTTATTCTTTCACAGTAATTTCACCAATAAAGACTAGTATCGTATCTACCTGTGAATTGTTGGTAAATGAGGTTGCATCTTCGTCGGCAACAACCAAAGCATCTAATAGTTCATTTCTTTCCTTTCTGTTACTGAACATGACCTGCAAATAAAAGAACATCATTACGTAACATACAATATGAATTAAAGTTCCTCTAATCAATTTGCCAATTAGGATCTCGTACTAGAACATAATATAATATTCTTTTATACGGTGACGGATCCAGGAAATTTTTTTATGGGGGACGGGAATTTTTTATAGTCGTTTGAGTATTGATATAAAATAATTTTTTTCATCTGTTTCGAACCAATTTGGGTCGAATCGGGTCGGGTCACGTTAAAAAATGACCAATCAGAAAAAATTTCATATTGAAAAAACATAATGGTTTAGTGGTAGGTTTGGTTTAATATATTAAAAATAATAATGAACTTATTTAATAGATGATATTTGTGAGTTGGTTAGTTTATAAAAGTTAACAATGGACTTGAATTTATTTTAACTAAGTTTATATTGTTAGTTAGACATATTTTCAACTTGGGTTTTAATGTTTTATAAGTAAAATTAGAAATTAAAATTGGATTGGAGGCAAATTGGAGGCGGATTGGGGGTTGATCACAAAACTTTATGAGGGTCGGTCGGGATTTTAACGTATATGTACCACTGGAAAAAAAAAATCACGGTGGGCGGCTGCCCCCCATGTGCTCAAAGTGGCTACGCCACCAGGGGCGAATTTTAATGGGGGCCAGGGGTTGCCCCGACGACTCCTGATTTTTTCGCGCGTAGTGTAAATTTCGCGATTTCGATCGAAATTTTTTTTATATATATAGGCCGACAACCCACAAAATCCATGAAAATTCTACATATATGATCTTGGCAACCCTTGAAAAATATGTCAAGCTTCGCCACTGTAACGCCACTGCCAATAACACCCAATTATATTCACAACTTTTTAATAGCAAATAGCGGGGCCATGCACCCGACGCCACCATGACAAAGAGATGGCCTTTCACCCAGCAAATCGTAGAAAGTTTTGCGACCCGTCCGACCAATTCTGGAGAAAACTCATTTTGTGAGAAAACTCCTAGCTCACCCAAGAATATATTCTAATGTTTGAATGAGACACAAACTTAAAACCTCTCATTTAAAAAGTACTAAGGATACATTTGGGACAAATGTACTAAGTAATTGTTAAACATAGGAATACGTTTAATATTTAATAAGACACTTATTATTACTAGATATTATGGTGTTTACCATATTGTCTTCAAGACAAAAAGGGAACTCATAAACATCGGACGACTTCTTCACGCGTTGAGAAAACTAAAAATTACTAGTGTTATACTATACCGTCTCAGTCCGGGTAGCACAATGTAATAATATAAAAACTATGAAACTATATTTTATTTACTTTTGTCTTTTACATTTGTATTTAAAATTTCTTTCCATTATACGTATTATAATAAAACTCAATATAAAAATCATTCCTTATTATTTATCGCTACACCTTTAAGTGTTGTTTGAATATTAAACTCTGATTATCAAGAAAAATGATATTGTTACGCTTTTAACTATTTTCTTAACAATAAATGTTGATTATTGAGACAAATAAACATGATCAAAACATGGATCGAAGAAGGTTCGTAATATGCGACCGATGAAAAATGTCATAAAAAAAATGCCTTAAAAGATCAAGTCTCTGGCTCGTTCAAAAAAATGTGGATATGAGGCAGATGAAAAGGATAACTACACAACTGCAAACAATCAATTCAAAGTACAAGCGAAGCCAAACCTCACCATTTTGTAAAAAGATATGAATGAAATATATCTAGTCGGTACCCCGTATAGCACACCTAGCTTTTCTCTGGTTTATTAACCATGGTAACTCATGTCTTCTGGTGTGTCTGTGACAATAACCATCACACCCATGAACAAAAGTTTGATTAAACTCTTTTCAACCCATACATACACTCTACCTTAAGTTGTCATAGTTAAAAGTTTTGGGTGCTCTTTCTTGCATAAGATTGTGATATAAGTCCTATAAACAAAGTAAAAGTGATAGAAACATGTGCTCAATATCAACCCACATAGTGCAAAAGAATGTAAATGTGTAAAAGAAACTACACCAAAACATGAAAAGCCATAATAACTCAAGTTCTTCATTTCATACATAAAAGTTACTCTATCCTTTATACTTGTCGCCATCAATAAACCTTAACAAAAGTAATTGACTTGATTACAAAAATCTATTATCATCTAAGTCCCTGGAAGGTCTCATTTGCTATGTCCGTTGTCAAAAGACATTGAAGGTTCAGATCGGACCGATGACATTAAAGTATTAAATGTGACCGATGGAGTACGTAGTCCCCTTAAAGTCTCATTTTCCAAGCTCATTGTCATGTATGTCAATGTAAAATGTAAACAAAAACCAATCCAAATGGTCTACCCAAACTGGTTGTAAATGAACTGAAAATCAACAAACGTAAGATAAATGTATTTTCATAGTAGAGTAAATATAGCATCTAGCTACTGTCGACCATGTAATCTACACGATTCAACAACGGTTGTAGTTTGTAATTTAACATTCCAATGTCTTAAACTGTATGAATATTGTCCATGTGTTCAATAACTTTTCCAAAACCATGTGTTACCCATCCAACCTACAAACAACATGCTACCATAAAACACCGAAATCAGAACAAAAAAATAATGAAATTGTTGAACTTTTTGCCCATGATACCTGTCTATTTACTTTAGCTACTAACGAATACAATTATACGCTTATGTGCACGTACGCACGCAAGCTCTCACACACACACTGTTTTGCCCATGCTACCCTTCTATTTAGTTTAGCCACTAACATTGTGATACACATGTGTCCATGCATAAAGGCACGCACAAACACACACATTCTAACAATATTAGTGAGAAAAGATAAATACACATGCATAGTGGGACAATGAGGTAAAAGGATTTAAGTGCTATCATACAATATAGAAAACACCTTCCATCTCATAACGATTGACTTGAAGACTTGTTACAACAATTGTTAGACTGTTATATATTTGAGATCATTGCAGTAAAAAGAATAAGAGGATTCCATTACCTAACGTGTCACACATGCCCCTTCTTAATCATCCCATTCAACAAAAAAATGGACAATTTTTTTTTAATGTTTTTGTGTTCTTGAGTAAGAAAGTCAACATATCACATTTCAAGAAGTAAGATGATCACCCGAGTTATGAGGAGTTTCTAATACGTAATAATTTTAGTTATGCTCTTCTATATAATGACTTAAATAAATTAGTTGAATAACCCAGAAGAAGCATGATAATATGCAACAAATCATGCCTAAATATGTAAAAATTCAGATACCATCAAGGGAAAAAACAATGTGGGATATCATATGACCAATCATACTGAATGATTTATATGTAGTGTGATACTTACAAAAGACCTTGAACTGTGGTGATGACACCACTACAATCTAATCCTGAATTCACTATGGCCACCATACTCGTAACAACTACAGTCTTTAAATGAGAATAAAATATTACTCGGTAACCTTCTTAACTTGAAGAATCGTGTAAAAAAAACAGTATTTTGTTAAGATCAAAGTACAACCAAGTTTTTTGAAGTTATATCCGGATCAATTTTTTAAAAAGAGTCAAGAATTGTCTTTAAGTTAGTAGATTAATCCTCCTTGGTGTCATATAAAAATGTTTCTTTCTAATGTATTGAAATATCGATATCAATATGAAAAAGATCCTACATAACATAAATATAAAAAATAATATGATGCACAATATTTAAGTCATTATTGAAGAATAAAACAACAAAATTATATAACCAACAGTAGTTTAAAAATAACAAATTAAACAAAAAAAAGTGTAGACTAATCAACAATCAATTTAACAAATAACAAACAAATTACACCATAAATAAACAAAACAAATCATTTAAGTTTTCAACACTTGAGTTTAAGGTTTTAACTTTTTTTTAAGTATAAAACAGGTAATAAACGAAGGATTTATTTTTTGTTGTCCTTTGTCCACACCATTTGAGTTTTTTATCCGCCTTTTGAGGACCAAAGTGCCCTCATGATGCAGTATTGGTGTCATCTGCAAACATCCTCTCCATCCCCTCTTAACTACAAATAAACGAAAGTCAAACTTGAAGACATATATTGCATACATCCTCTCCATCCCCTCTTAACTTCCAAGAAACTACAAATACCAGTTCAAATAACTATGAAAAAAAAAAATTTTCATTTTTTAAAATATATACTTGTTAAAAAAATGGATTTAAACTTTCACATCCTCAGTTTTGAAGATGAAGCAACTTACTTTAATTAATGGCAAGGGA
>WOUH02006093.1:0-18227 GCA_009936405.2 Stevia rebaudiana
TTGTTCTTCAAAATTTCCATCTTCATCAAGAATACTGTCTCCCTCAGAGTAATCACCAAGATCAATATCCTTTAAGGCATCAATTTTCTCAGAGGATGATGAATCTTGAACTTCAACTGTTTCAATGATTTTAGGTGAAATGTGAGCTTCTTGTGTTGGATTTAAATCTGCTTATTCACTCAAGATTCCAATCAAATTCCTTAATCTCGGACTTTGCTCTTTGGCTTTCTTGGTCTTAGGTTGTTCAAGTAGTTCTTTACCCGGTCTTTTCTTTATTTGTTCCTCTTCTTGTGTTTGAACTGGTTCTTGAACATTTTCAGTTCGAAGAGGAGAGATAATGAGAGTCTCATCTGCTCCATCATTACCATCATTATTTGGGGAACTCTCCACATCATCAAATTTGTCAAACTTGTCACCATCATTCTTTTTACTATAATCTGTTTTCTCAACAACAGTTTCTTTCTCTTTCTCCCCCTTATTGGAATCATCATTTTCAGCTTCCTTGCCATCATCTGTTGGTTTAGAGACATGTGTATAAATGAGATTAGCCTCCTCGAAGTCTCTGCATTTATCGGTTATTTCCCTTACTTGTCATGTTAAATCAGCAATGGCCAGATCTTTTGTTCGAGAATAATTGGCTTGATCATTGATTATAACTCGAAGATCTTCATTTTCAATATCTTTCTGTTGCAGTAATTGAGATTGTTTTACTATAAGCAAATCTTTATTCCTAATTGATTCTTTCAACTCAGCAATCAATTGATCTTTTTCATTCAATGAATTATCTTGAGCCAGAATAATTTGATGGAGCTCTTCATTTTCTTTAGATTTTTCTTGAAGTTCAGTTTCTTGTGAGGCATTAAGGTTGCTTTTTATTGAAATTTCATCTTGTAACTTGTTGATAATTTGATTTTTCAATGCTTGCAGTGTTTCTGTGTCGATTGAGGAACTTTTTTCTTTTTCGTGTTCATGATCAGAAGCCACTGTAGCGTGAGGGGTATAAGAAGTTTGTGGTTCATCAGCAATTGGAATATCATACATGACAACATCAATTGGTTGAGGGACATATGGAGAATCTGCCTTTTCTTGAACCAATGGAGAGTTATCACCATTTTCACCAAAATCTCATAAATCATCATTCACATCATCATCAACATCTTGCATTATTTGTTCTTCTCCAAAGTCATTAAATGCTGCATTCAGAAAATTATCATCATTTTGAAACAGAGGAGCGTGTTGGATCTGAATCTGTTCAATTAAGGGATCATTCACATTCAACTCTTGATGCATAATTTCTTCGTTCTCACCATGCCCTTCAACTTCATAAGCATCAAAATTTTCAATTTCTACATTTTCAGCTTCCACATGTGCGATCCCAATGTGTTCTGGAATCACATCAACTTCAGGAGCTATATGAATGTGTTCTAGTACATTAACTTGGGCAGCCTGTGGGTCATCAATTATTTCATTTTGAATTTGTGCCTCAACTTGTTCTTCACCTTGTACCACAGCATTTTCAGGTTCAACATTCTCAATATCAACCGGTTCCTCAACTTGTATCGGTACCTCAACATGTACCTCACCAAGGGTCATTAACATCAATCTCCTGAATAATTGGTTGTGCTGTAATTTCTGGTGCAACTGGGCCAGGTAAGTTTGGATCCCTCATACACGCAAAGATGGGTACATCAACTCCTCTATACTTAGGAGGATTGTACCTCCTTTTGAGATCTTTAAATAATGTTGCAGTTGGAACTTTTATGAGTAATTGATCATCAGAATGTGGTAAATTTGGAAGTAAATCATTGATAATAAGTTGTAGAAGCCGAGGGTACATTAGGAACTTCTTTGGTCGCTTGGCAGCAACATTCTCTTTTAATCCACCAAAGATGTACCTAGAGAGATTAAACGGTTCATTATTGAGTAAGCCAACAACAGCAGATGATGCATGTTGTGGTAGATCATCCCTCCAGCTTTCCTTGTTGAAAGGGAATGTTGAAACACGTGTAACAGATATTTCCATTCGTTGCTGAATCTAACTTTTAAAATATGGCATTTCTCAATGCCACCTTCATATCCCGCTGCCTGGAATACCTCTAATATATGTTCCATTGTGAAGAGAGAGGCCCCATTATGATCATCACCCAACTATAATACCCTTCTAACATCATTTTCAGTGATGGTAATCTGGTGATTAAGGATAGTTGCATTTATGCTTTGATTATCATCACTCGTGTTCGCAGTTCTCCAAAATCATCTAATATGATCCTCCCATATAATAGGATTTGCGGTTAATGCAAAGTGAATGCGAGAATTTAGTAAAAACTGCATCATATCCATAAAGCCTTCGCTTTTTGGGAGAGTGGATATCCAAAAATGCAGTTGCATTGTGGTCCTTAGGCTCAAAAGCTAGTGGAGGTTGTTCAACAACTTGTTGTTCATCTGCGATCTGTTAAGAATAAGAAACACACAAACAATTAGAAAAAAAAAATTGAGACTAGTTAACACCAATGTTGATTATATGTTTAAAAACATATTCGAAAAGTGTTAGGTTGATTTTTGTAGGTTGGTTATTCTCTATTCGAAAAGAGGGTTTTCACGGAAACCCCTTCGAAGAGAATAACTGTTTGAACATTTGTTGACAATATTAGCGGTTAAAAATCTTGAATAACCTGCGCAATGTAGAAATATTCTCAATCGCAAACAGCAAAAACTATAACCACGAAGATTTGTGATGATTTTGACGATTTAGTGATCGCACACACTAATCGCACTTTTTAGATCACACAGTTACTTTGAAAAGATATTTTGAGAATCTTAAAAAAGGCTGATAAGGGTTAATATTTATAATGATTTTAACTGGTGTGGCCCACATGACATCAGCACATCCCTTCAAACAAAATTTTTGAAAAGTTTGCTAAGTGTTGAAAAAATGAGATTTTGGTCATTCGAAAAGTGATTTTACTCATTCGAAGAGAAAACAGTTGGTCTGTTTTCTTCATTCGAAGAGAAAACAGGTTGTTTGTTTTCTCATTCAAAAACTGATTTCCCTTTTCGAAGAGAGAACAGTTGTATTATTTTCTCTTTCGAAGAAGAAACAGTTGTCTTATTTTGTTCGAAGAGATTATTTCTCATTCGAACATCAAACAGTATACCTTTTTATATTTTATAGATTTTCATTCGAACAGTTGTTACTTTTTCGAAGATCAAACAGTAACTTTAAGTTTTCGAAAAGAGTTTTCTTCATTCGAATAACCAACAGTTATGAGTTTTCGAAGACTAAACAGTACCATTTGATTCTTTCGAAGAGATTATTTCATTTGAATATCAAACAGTGACTTTAAATTTTCGAAGAGAGTTTTCTTAATTCTAATACCTAATTTGTTCTTTTTCGAAGAAGGAATAATAACCCCTTTTTAGTTTCTTTATTTTATTTTCTTTCGAAGAGTATTACTCATTCGAAGATTAATTTACTTAGAATTATTTCTTAGATTTTTATATTTATTCGAAGAGATTTTCTCATTCGAATATCTTTTTACTTATTTTAGTTTTACTATATTAATCCTTTTCGAAGAGTTTTCACTCATTCGAAGAGAAAATACTTCCAAATTTTGTTAAGTATTTTCTCATTCAAAGAAAATTTTATTTATTTATTCAATATAAAATTCTTCATTCAAAGAGTATTACTCTCGGTCTACCCAATTAACCCAAACCTATAGCTAGACAACCTAAACTTATACCCTCTCGGTCTCAAAGTTGCATAGACAATATTAACTAGCCAATTAGACTCCCAATCAACTTAATTAAGACAAACTAAGCCTGTGGACAAATTCAGTACCAATTATTATCACCTATTACTGCTATGTGATCAATTATTAGTTGTGTATTAACTGTCACTAACCAGTTTTAGTGAACCATAGTCCAAATCTTTGTTAAACACAATCAAAACATACAATCACGAATCACTTAGGAAACTACTACGAATTTAGCCAACAATCATTGTCAAAACAGAAGTAATCATCATATATAAACTCATCATAGTCGTAAGAACATAGAAGATGAACAAAATAACAAAGTAAATGCTTAAAGCACAAAGTCAAACACATAAACAAACTGAATTAGCTATCCTAATGCTTCCAGCAGCTAAAGCATCCAAAATCGACCAATTTTGATAAAGAAGTCGAACCCTCAGTCGGTTGGGATCACCTTCAAATTATATGAATTTGATTAAGGTTTCTCTCGGTCAAAAGGAATGAAGTGTACCCAGGGGCGAAATATATTATGGGCCTGGGGTTGCCCGGGCGACTGCTGATTTTTTCGCCCGTAGTGTAAATTTCGCGATTTCGACCGAAATTTTTTATATATATATAGGCCGGCAACCCATAAAATCCCTTAAAATTCTACGTATATGATCTTGGCAACCCATGAAATCCCACTCAAGCTCCGCCACTGAGCGTACCGCGCCGCAGCGTCTAGTGGTTTTGCGCGTACCACCCCGGACAAAATAGCCGGGGTGGTCGCGGAGTAGATTCTGGGACGAGGCGTATCGCATGGGAAGTGGATCTGCTTCGCGCGTATCGTGGCCGACTAGAAAACCAAGTCTTACACTTCTTTTTCGTTCTTTAGTCTCATTTATCCTCGGTTGCTTGTTCCTCGTGCGTTTAAGTTCCAAAACATCGTCTTTAGCACGAACACCTGATAAATACGAAGAAATTAAGTATATGGACGATAAGAACATAAAACTATGCAAGACTACATAAATAACTATACAAAAGACTCTATTTACGACGAGAAATATAATGTGTTTTATAGCACATCAATTACCCATCTCTACCACCTGGGACACACCCTCTTCTCTCACACATAAGGATGCCATCATCACTGATGAAGAACCCCTCTTCATTTCACCATCAACGGTGGTAGAAGAAGAAATCGTTGATGAAGAAATCGAGATTATAGACAATGAGGCACACCAAAGACTCAGTCCAGCAAGTACAGCACAATCCGTCGAGTTTGTGATAGAGACCGTTATGAGTATCCAGGATTCTGTGCATCCTTTCCAGTTCCTCGATAGCTTGAAGAAACTTCACCTCAATCTCCTGATCGTTGAGGCACTTTCGGAAAGGCCCAAGTATGACCTTACTTTCTTGAAAGACTTACTCTCCAACTGTGTTATCTTGAGTGAAGAGTGTTATATGAACCTTATAAATGAGCTTCCCAAAAAGGAAGCAGATCCCAGGATCTTCACTGTTTCTTGTCGGTTCGGGGACCAGAACATCCTTTATGCCCTCGCAGATATAGGAGAAAGCATAAATCTCATGCCTTATTCTTTATATGCGGAGCTCAATCTCGGGGAGCTCATTCCCACGCACATGAGCATCCAGCTCGTTGACCATTCCATTTGATATCCACAAGGAATTGTGGAAAATGTTTTAGTACAGGTTGATAAATTCTTCTTTCCCATGGATTTTATCTTTCTTGATATCGATGGAGATCCCACCACTCCGCTCATTTTGGGTCGTCCTTTTCTTTCCACCGCTCAAGCCCTCATTTATGTTCATGATTGAAAGATCAGTCTTCGCGTAAACAATGAATCAGTGACCTTTGATAATTTCAAATCTATGGCAGATGGCATGGATCACCATGATTCACTCTACTTTCTAGATGCACTGATGTCGCAGTTGGATGAACCCACTCCACCAACCTTCGAAAATGAGGATTCCAATATATCACCCTGTGATGACTCACCCACTCATTATGATCTCGAAACCATCGAAGTATTTGAAGTATTAGTCAGAAATCCACCTGCAGAAAAGCCACCACCGCCCGAGCTCAAAGAGTTTCATTCTCACCTATAATATGCTTTCCTTGATAACAACCCTCAGTTCCCCGTCATCATCTCTTCTCTGTATTGAAGGCAGAGGAGAAAACAAAGTTAATGAGGGTCCAGAATGCACGTCATGGTGCAATTGCCTGGAAACTCACTGATATCAAGGGTATTGATCCTTGTTTCTGCACCCCAAAATATTAATGGAAGATAACTTCAAACCCTTCGTTCAACCTCAAAGATGACTCAACCCGAATATGCAAGGGGTGGTTAAGAAGGAAGTGATTAAATTGCTGGATGCGGGTCTGATCTATCCTATCTCTGATTCTCTGTGGCACCCCAGGCTTTAACGAGCCCGGTTATATATAATTAACAACCTAACAATTTTTAATTAGTGGTCGCAGAAAATTTTCAATTATTTAAAACCGTTTGCCACTTAAAACTTAACGTATAATCATGCTCAAGTCACTCATATGACCTTAATACATGTTACAAAATATTCACAAACAAAAACCGAGTTCTAGTTTATAACTTAACCCAACAAGTTCCATTTACGACACTAGAAACTCCGTTCGATCCATAACGTTCATGCCTGATCTCGTTCGCCTTCATTTCAAAGTTCACAAGCAACACCCATTTAAAACGCCTATTAGTTCATAAGAACTAAGTAAGATGACCCAACTATACCTTAATATTAGCGTACTTATATCATTATAATTACTTTATCATTCCCCGGACACGCTCTCGTGTCTCGTTAGCTATTCTCAAGGAACCTTTTCGATTTTCGAAGAACCATTCTCTACCTCTAGTAGATTTCATTTCCAGTTATTCAAGATAACCACCATGTCCACACCACTTGCGGATCATGAAATTGCCTACACTTTGTAGAACAGTTCGGGTGTAACAATACTTATCATCCATAAACTTGCGGATCGATTTCATTGTAGGATCATGATGCTCACACCACTTGCAAGTCATCAAGTCCTCAATTCACATCCAATTCATATCCACATGAATTACTTTATAAGTCAACATTTCATTGTAGGATCATGATGCTCACACCACTTGCAATTCATCAAGTCATCAATTCACATACAATTCATATCCACATGAATTACTTTATAAGTCAATCACCTCACGTTCACACCACTTGTGAATCATGAATAATACAATGACTCAATTCAGTAAGGGCGTCTTACCTCAAGAACGGACCGATTGCTACTTAGCCAATCCCATTCCGGGTCTATGTGTTTTCGATTCACCATCTATGATAATCAACACACAACATTTTTAACCACATATTCAACTTATGAATTTATCCAACCCATATGACCCATTATCACATTTTTAGCATATTCAAGCTAACAATTATCAATTTCACACCATTTAATATACAACTCACATTTAACAAGCAATTATATTATTCTTAGCATTTTAACCAACACATTATGTGCATTGCCATTAGTTGCATAACCATTCATCATATAACTAACCATATATCTCCAATTCATCAATTTAACCAACATCATGGTTTTATCATCACATTTCATAAATATTATGCACATATCATCAAACATGAAATTCACATTTTCATTCAAACAATTAACTTATATCAATTTACAAAACCTTACTATTCGGTGCAGCACTTTTCGAACAACTGTTGTTCAAGGCTGTTTTCGACCCTTTTAAATTAGGAACCAAGTCAACATGTTCAAATACAAATTATAAAACACTCAAATAGCTTTCCAACCATTAGGAACCAAGTCAACATGTTCACAAAACAACTTGCTGAACTTTCTGCATAGCTGCTGAATTCGTCTGTTTCTACCATTTTAACATTTGATTCAGTTTTTCATGTTCAAATAAGAAATGTAGTACATTCAACAAGCTTTCTAAGATATAAGACACACCTTCTAATGATTTTTCTATAATTTTATATGCAATTAACAAAAACAGGACAACAGTGAAATAAACATCCAATCAGCACCTATTTTCACTTTGGTTCAAGCATTTTATCAAACACTTGGTGTACATGATCAACCAATTTCGTGATCAGACCTATTGCGTTTATAAAATTGACCAACATGCATCATAATATCTAATTTAACTCAACTTCTAGTGTCTACATGCTTATCTACACAAGATTCTATGCTCATCAACCATTAAACATAACAAATTCGACTTGCATTGCACAAATTATAGATTTCACCAAAACCCACCAAAAACACATACATTTTCATGGATAATGAATTACCTAGTTATTAGAATGCAAGCTTGAAGATGATTTTGACCTAAGGTACGAATTTGGGCTTCAATTTGATGAACAATCGGGTCAAGATCATGTATTTTTGAAGAACCCTAGCTTCTCCCTGATGTGTTCGTCGGCCTCTTGTCACACACACGAATTTTCAAGAATTTTGACAATAAATTGATATTTGCTCATAATTAACCCCATATTTCAAGTTTCAGCTATTGGCAGTTTCAGACCCCATACTTATTATTGCACATTTGCAACTTAAAAACAACTATTTTAACCAAACTAACTTAATCATGTTGGTTTCTAGTTATTAATCATTATTAGTTTATTATAACATAAATATATACTTTCATTTAATAAAAACATGCGTTTAATACGCAATTACTCAAAATGGGTCGTTACATTCTCCGTGGGTTAGCCCGGTTCAGGTGGTTCCCAAGAATGGGGGAATGACCATCTTGACCAACCAGAAAAATGAACTTAATCCAACTAGAACAGTTACCGGGTGGAGAGTTTGCATTGATTATTGAAAGTTGAACGATGCCACGTATAAAGATCACTTTCCATTGCCCTTCATTGATCATATGCTCGAGCAATTATCAGGTCAGGAGTTTTACTGTTTCTTGGATGGTTTTTCTGGTTACTTCTGAATCCCTATTGCACCAGGGGACTAGGATAAAACCACCTTCACTTGTCCATTCGGAACCTACGTATACCGTCGCATGCCTTTCGGATTGTGTAACGCTCCGGCTACTTTTCAGCTGTGTATAGTCGCCATCTTCCATGAGTTGATCGAAAAGTCCATGGAAGTCTTTATGGATGATTTCTCCGTATTCGACAGTTCATTCGATCATTGTTTAAAAAATCTAGATCGTGTTTTCGCTCGGTGCAAAGAAACGACCTCATGCTCAATTGGGAGAAATGTCACTGCATGGTTCGGGAAGGAATAGTGTTGGGTCACAAAATCTCAAGGGCAGGAATGGAGGTTGATCAAGCTAAAATCGACACAATTTCCATATTACCTCCTCCCACCTCTGTCAAAACCATTTGGAGTATTATGGGTCACGCGGGTTTCTACCGGCATATTTCTCAAAAATCTCTCGTCCCATGACGCAAATCCTTGAGAAAGACAGGCCCTTCGTGTTTTCCGCTGCTTGTCTTGAAGCATTCGAGATGCTAAAAGAAAAATTGATCATTGCTCCTATTCTTGTAGCTCCCGATTGGACTCTTCCATTTGAAATCATGTGCGATGCTAGTGACTTTGCAGTCAGATCCGTCTTGGGTCAGCATAAGGATAAACATTTCCATCCCATTTATTACACTAGTACAACCCTTGATGATGCTCAACAAAATTACACCATTACCAACAAGGAGCTGCTCGTCGTTGTCTTCGAAATCGACAAATTTCGTTCCTATCTTATTCTTTCTAAAGCCATCATCTTCACTAATCATTCTGCTCTCAAGTATTTCTTTTCAAAGAAAGATGCAAAACCAAGATTGATTCGGTGGATCCTGTTGCTACAAGAGTTCATATAGAGATTAAAGATAAGAAGGGAGCGGAGAATGTAGCTGCTGACCACCTGTCACGTCTAGAGACTCCTAAAAGATAGGAAGAGAAAAAGGAGAAGATCCACGATGAGTTTCCACATGATTCTCTAATGTTTGTGAAGCCACAAGAAGAAGGATTTCCTTGGTTCGCCGACATTTCTAACTATCTTTCCACCGGCGAACTCATTAAGGAAATACCCTATCAAGAAATAAAAAGAATATCATGTCTGATCTTAAAATTTATCTTTGGGAAGACCCCTTTCTATTCCGGATCGGTGCTGATCAGATTTTGAGAAGGTGTGTGTTTGGGTCCGAAGCTGAAGAGATTCTCAAACATTGTCACGTGGGACTGGTGGAAGGACATTATGGAGCAACCAACACCACAAAGTGGGTGTTTGATTCTGAATTCTATTGGCCCACCATCTTCAATGATGCTCACGAGTTTGTCCATAAATGTGATGCCTGTCAAAGAAGTGGCAACATCTCCTCTAAGAATGAAATGCTTCAAAACCCGATTCAAGTAGTGGAAGTATTTGACATTTGGGGCATTGACTTCATGGGACCCTTCCCCAATTCAAGAGGAAAATGGTACATCCTGGTGGCAGTTGATTATGTGTCCAAATGGGTAGAAGCTCAATCTCTACCCACCAATGATGCAAGAGTGGTAGTTAAATTTCTCAAACATTTGTTCTCTCGGTTTGGTACCCTCAAGGCATTAATCAATGATCGGGGTACCCACTTCTGCAACTCCCAAATGGAAAAAGTCTTGAAACGATATGGGTCACACATCGTGTTTCAAAAATCTATCGTCCTCAACCGAGTGGACAAGTGGAAAACACTAATCGGGGAATCAAAAGGATTCTTGAGAAAACTGTCGGCCATAGCCGAAAGGAATGGTCAGACAAGTTAAATGATGCACCCTGGGATTTTCAAACAGCTTACAAAATTCCTACTGGAAGCATTCCTTTTAATCTAATTTATGGGAAAGCGTGTCATCCACCGGTTGAGTTAGAGCAGAGAGCGTATTAGGCGCTTCACACTGTCAATTTTGATCTAACAAGTGCTGTGAAACACCAGTTTCTACAGATTAGTGAGTTGGAGGGGATGAGAGACGAGGCATAGATGCAATCATGGGGGTACAAACTATGGGCAAAAGAGCTACATGACAAGCATCTAAAGAATGAAGAGGAATTAAAAAGTGGTGATAAGGTACTTTGGTATAACTCCCGACTGAAGTTATTCCCGAGAAAGTTGAAATCCCGATGGCATGGTCCGTTTGTGGTGAAAGAAGTATTCCCATATGGAACAGTGGAGATTGAAGGCAACGATAGGGAGTCCTGGAAAGTAAACGGTCATCGGTTGAAACATTACTTTGGAAATCATGGTGTGTATAGTTGTCCAGTTTTAAGTTTTAGGGTCCATTTTGCGTCGTTCCGAGTTTCGAGTTTGTTTCATACCCTAACAAAGTCGGATTAATGCAGGCTTGAGATCCTTAGAAAGAAGACACACACCCGAGCATTCCTCGAAAATTTCAGATCAATCCAAGCTCGTGATTGAGAGAACCGTAGAAGAGAAAAGAGGCAAAATTCTGTTTCGAATGACAAATTTCCAAACCCTTCTTTCTGCTTAATCCAGGCGCATCGCGCAACCTTAGCCCCCCCCCCCCCCCCCAACTCGCGCGTAGCGCTCGGGTAAACTCACACGGGGGCTGCTCAAATTACATTCACGCGTGGTACGCGCAGCCAAGCACCATGAAGCCGCACGACGCGCCAGGTATTAGGAAAGCTAATGTTTCAAGTTTAAATGTGGGGATCAGTCTAGGTGGTTGATACTCAATCTCCATTGTTTCACCTCACTTGATCCACACTCTTCATATTACGGTTTCAATTTTTGGGGTTTGTAATTATGTGATTGGTACTTAATTGTTTAATATTTTGATTGATTATTTATTGATTATATATGTCACATGCTACTTAAAGTATTGTCTAGTTCATGCATTTTTTTTTAGTTTTTATTTTCTTTTGCGTGGAACTATGACTTCATTTTTTAGAGCGGCTTTGTGGAACGTTCACGACTTCATGGATTTGGACCCGAGTGATTTCCAGCGATCCTTCACGATATTATCAGAGGAGTCCTTTTCAATCTATCTTTTCATTATGTTTTTTCTTTTATTTTATTTTTATTCTCTGCTTTATTTTTGTATTTTCCATCTCTACATTGGGGACAATGTAGATTTTAAGTGTGGGGATAGAAAGCTACGTTTTTAGTCAGTTTTTTGTGAATAATTAGAGTCTTTTTAAGAAAATCCAAAAAAACATAAAAAATCAGAAAATGTCCTTGTTAAAGTCTGGTACCTTTAATGAGAAATGATAGATATAATTAGCTTTTGGTTTCTATTTTTGTTAAATTGTTTATCCTTTTGCATCTAACTTGTGGTATGTAACTAGATCCAACCGACAGTTAGATTTTCTTAGGATTGAATTAATAAAACCTAATTATCAATTATTTTGTGTTTTATTCATCGATTAGTTTTTGATTTGAAACTGCTTAGTTAAATTAGGAAAACCACTGCAAACTTAAAATCATTATTATTTTCTAATTAACTAATTTTGCACAAACAAAGGATGACACTGCTTAAAAACCACGAGTCCAATGTTTGAGCTGAGCATAGAAAAATAAGAAATGAAATGAAATAAGGGCAGCAGCTTATGTGTCACATGCCAAGTCACAATTTGCTTAAAACACCACTAAGTTGGGTCCATTGTATATTAGAAATGTGCTTAAAATGATAAATATATTAAATGCAAAATGCTCATACCTTCATCTGCTTCCATCTTAAAAATTAGAATTAATTGTAAATAATATTGATTTTATGCATGTGGTGGTTATTCTTGAAATTTCTAAGTTGGAGTAGATGATTTAGCTTATTTGTGTGAGATCCATACTTAGTGACTCAACCTAAACTTAAATTGTCATGAATTTGAATTTTTGATTGTTGGTGGTAGGGTTTAAAATGGACAAACTTATTTGCAATCACAGTTAATGTAATTAGATGTTTTAGAAATGAAATGTATTTATGAAACCAATAGTTAATTATGATTCCATTATATAGGGCTTTTTCAGGGATGAAAAAGAGTCAAGTGTGGGGATATTTGATGTGTTGTAAACACACGACATTCTACGTTGTATATTGAGTCGTTTTTATTATTATTTGTATAGTTTTATCCACGTTTCGTACATATACTTAAACTCTTCATATTTCTCGGGTGTTCGTATTAGAGACGATGTTTTAGAGCTTATTGACGATGTTTACATATAGGGTGTATGTCGGGTGAACCCAGCCACCCGCCCACCACACTTTCAATACTTGGAAGTCTACCTTCGTCACAACAAATGATAATTCCGACAACCTCAATACTTAAAGCAAGTCCAATATTCTTCAAAAACTATACAGATAACACAACAAGCCAATCTCATATCTATATCCCAACTCCTACGTATTTATACTCTAAATACGTTTATCAATTATTCAGAATACGTTTATTAACTCCTCATAACACGTATCAATAATCTCTTTAGATTATATACATAACATTTAATAATCTCTACATATTTATATCAAAATACGTTTACTCAAATACGTTTATCAACTCCTCATAATACTTATCAATAACCTCTTTAGATTATATAAATAACCTTTCATAATTTCTACGTATTTATATTAAAATACGTTAAACCAACCAACATATTATATTCATAATAATAATGTAAACGTTTAAAATATTTACGTATGCTTATCAGACCCAAAAGTAGTAAAACAGTACAAAAGGGGGTCGAAGAACTTAAGTTAACCTAGAGTAATAACAACGATAAAGAAGAATGAATCACGAGCACAATAGTCTTCGTGAGCGTAGTAACATTCTCTGGAGCGTCTTATCAAGTTTCTGGTTTCTGGCTATTTCCTTCGTGATGTGTGACTTTCAAAAGTTGGTTCGAAGGCTTGGATTCGAATTGTGAATGACAAACAAAACATGGTTCTCAATTTATAGGATTCTATAAGTCGGTCTAATTTGTATCGTTTTAAGATTTATTATTTATTGATTTCTGTCATAAAGAAGATAATCCTAATCTTCTGTAAACATGATAAAAACCATACGTGTTTTACTAATAGAATTATAGACATGATTCTCATCCGACCTACTTAAATAGCTTATCCAATTCAGAACATCTATTTGTTATGTTATATATTTTCTTATTCATTTAAAAAATATCTATATGACTTCATGATGAGAATACATATTCGATGAACATATGCATCCTCTCTGCTTATTTCAATAGATTTTCTATATACAAATTTCACGCTTCCGATTTTCTTCCACAACGCTCACCGGTACCCAAAATTTAAAACGAACACCACCACCTGCTGTTCTTCTCCGGCGACTTTTTTTTCCAAGTACGATTCAAACGACGGTTCAATGCTTGATTTTAGTTTGATTTCTGAGATATGGATCCTGTTTTTCCAAGTACGATTCCAACGACGGTTCAATGCTTGATTTTAGTTTTTGATTTCTGAGATATGGATCCTGAAGAATGTCAACCATCTTGTACTTAATCATCAATTTTGGGATGCGACCTCTGGAATCGTCAATTTTGGGATGCGAATGAATTTTTGGATGTGAAGAAGGAGGCTTTGAACGTTTCCATTGTTCTTCAACAACGACCGGAGAGCACCCAAAACTTAAAAACCTAATTGTTCTTCCACAGCGGCGAGTCTACTTCTTTTTTTGATCCGACAGAGAATTTCTTTAAACAAGAACTTTTCATAAATTCTTGTCACCACACCATCTCATCTTCAATGACTTCATATATTGCAAGGTCCCAACACAAACTCTGATGAAATGTTGAGTTAAGAAGTCGGTGATTTGCAGAAGAAATTTGATTAGTATCGCAATAGTGTTTGCTATTGGCAAGTAAGTTCGTTGAATCTTTTGTTTTCATGTAAGAAATTTGTATGCAAACCCTAAAATTAAAAACGAAAATAACTGTGATTTGTGGTCAGAAGGGTGTGGAGGCATTCCATTAAGTTTTTAATTATGAATTAAAATTTAATATTGGTTCTTCCAGTTCTTCAAATGATTGTGGTTGGGTTGAGTTTGATTAAATCGATAGTGGTATGTGAGCTTAAATATTTTACTAATTTGTAATTTTCTTGAAATCGTTATGCTTGATTGTAATCATGTGAATAACCAAAAATGAAATTGGGTAATTTAGGTATACATTGTCATACTTGGTGCAGGTTATGTGATTATAACTTTCCCCATATGAGAATATTTGCATGCACCAATCTAATTATAAACTCTACTTTGATAATAATAAGATGGATTCTTACTGAACTTAGACCACAATGAAGGTAAAAAATTAGTTTCACCTAATAAACTTTTGACTGTTGTTTTATAGTGTATCTTATCTCTATCTGTTTCTATTTTATAAATATTTGCATATATGCATTTGTATAACCAATTCAGTCTTGAACATAACTGAAAAAATTCAAATATACATAACGGGTCAAATTGCAGTTTACAATTTGCAGGACACAAGTTCGCACTTTGTCAATAACAACTTGATTTATAGTTTTGATTCAATGGTTAACACGTGGAATTACAGGTTGATTTTTGTTTGCAGAATGTTGGTTTTTGTTTGAAGTCAGCTTGCAAATTGGATGAAATGTTGCATGTTGGTTTTGTAACAGGTATGTGAGATCTTTTTAACATAATATGTATATGTGATATTTTACTGAACCATAGGTTGATTTTTTTTGATTTTTTTATTTCATTTAATCTGAATACAGGGACTGCACTTCACACTGCTGCAAAAGAAAAAAAAGGAGCATAAAGGTGACTTCTTTTTGTTTTATTTCAAGTACAATATTGCGCTTTTCTTTAAAAACTGTAGATTAACAAAATAAATCCTTTTGAAATATATAATTTATGAAAAAGTAAAAAAGATCTCATTTTAAAAGTATCTAAGTTAAAAAAAATCTATCTTTTATTCAGTTTCATAGAAGATAGAACCACTATGATGTAGAATGATTTATCTTTAAATAATATTTATCCCATTTACGTTTTGACTTCTATCACTTTCATAGGAGCACTATCAAATCAGAATGACTTATATTTAAAATAAATTATGTAATAATTTGAAGGATATGATATAATCTTAGCAGGTTATTAAATTAAAAAATATGGACTATTTATTTTCTTATTGATTTTGTTTACCCTAATATTCTTTAAAATTGCACGTACAAATGAAGTTGTATAGGAAGTTATTGATCCTAAAAATGGTTTATGCAATGGAACTCGTCTGCAGGCTATATCACTTGGCAATCGGGTTATTGAGGCGCGTATTTTGTCAGGAAGTATGGGATCGAACGTTAGCCCTTGATCCCAATTAATACTATCAGACAAAAAGATTCCATTAAAGCTCTAACAAGACATTTTCCACAAAATAAATATTTGCCATGACCATCAACGAAAGACAGCGCCAATCACTCTCTTAGGTGGTTTTGTTTATGAAACAAACAATCTTTACATAGGCCAGCAATATGTCACATTATCCAGATTTAACAGTTGAGATGGCCTAAAGTTGTTGCAACGTGATAAGGATAGAAAAGTTACAAACAAAACAACAAATATCGTTTGCAAATAAGTCTTTAGACATCTGAAAATTGTAAATGTACTGTTATTTTATATTGTTTTATGTGATAGAATTCGTTCAATACTGTAATATTATGAAGGCATTATAAAATGCATATTTTTTTTTTTATCAAAGTCATATAAAAATACATGTTTTTTTTTCACTAACTCGTGTATTACACGGGCTATAAGCTAGTATTTGTATAAGTTTACATATTTGATGACGTATAAGTTTACATATTTACGTAGATTTTATTATTTTTATAATAAATTTTATTTATTTTAAGTATTACCACTAATAATTAGAAATGTATTTGGCACTTTATTAGTTATCTTATATCTTAAATAATAACTTCATTGGCCACTTAATCGCTTAATAATATTTAGATTAAAGTCTAACTCTTATACAAATTTATCTATCAAACGCTTTATCTTTTTAAGTGTAACTTTTTACCGTTGATCGAATCAAAACTCTACACTTAAACGATTCGAAATATGTATACGAATATGTTGAAAATGTTTACATCATATGAACTTCAATTTACATTAAGGTACCGTTAATAGTATAATAGTCATAAGACTGGATTTTGATCGAAAGGACGCTACTAAACAAATGAAATTCATCTTATTCTCGTAATTAAAATACACAAAATTCAGGGTATTACATTGATGTACGGTAACTATGAGTAAGGTTGTTCATTTGAACTGTTTCAAAACTTTTCAGTTAGTAAGTTTTACAAAAGATCTCATTATCATCTTTTAGCATAATTTGAGTTAAACTCAATTCTTACATGATTGGGTTTGACCCCCAATTGGATCCATTTGTAAATTATTTTTACCAAACTCTACTCGATACAATGATACCTTATTAGAAAATGGTTCATCATTATCAGAAGGCAGAAGGCAGAAGGCACATCCATCCCTATTCTTTTTAGTTTAATTAAAAAAAAACACTTATTTTTATAACTAATCCTTTTCGTTTAGCAAACGATCATGTTATGTTATTATGTTAGAAGCCGTTCAAAATAAAATCTTAATATGTTAAAACTCATGCATTATACCGGTTGGATAAATAAAATCTAAATATATACCACATGTTAATATCATACTTTAGAAAGAAATTCTTTTTATTTATCTTAATTTTTAAAATAGATTTAAAGTAAAAAAATCATTTGAATTTACTATCATCTTTTCTACATATTTATCTTTCTTTTCAGTTTAAATTTCCAATTTAACTTCTATTTTATTTGTATAATAATGAACTTTAAGTATTCTATATTTAAAAAGTTACGTTAGCGTTAAGAACTCAAACCAAACAAACTCGGATTGAGATTATTTCATTGGAGTTAAAACCACCTCGTCAAACCCTATTTAGAAAAATTTAGGGTTGAGTTTGGCTTTTAGGGTTACATTTAAATTTATCTTTTTTTGCTTTAGCTACGGGCCATACCTGTGTTTTTAGCACCCGATAACAATATGACAATATTCCCATTCTAGGTATCTCTTAAAGAATGTGCGGCAATTGAGATTGTGGTCTTTGCATATGTCAACAAGAATCATTTTATTAAGACAAAATTACAAAATTCAACCTTTATGTATAAAGGTAATCACAAATTTCAACCTTTAACTATCTTAAGTACACCTGACAACCTTTAAGTAACCTAGATTATTTCAATCGCAACCTTTAGCTTGACTTCCGTTAATTTCGTCCGTTAACTCCCCTCACGTGTTTCTCACAAGGACCGGAAGTGTAATTAACACAAATACACACATCTGCTGCTCCCTCTTCTCTCTGCCATTCACAACCATATACGTCATCCCCTTCACCAGCGTCCTCCACCACCGCAACAACCAACCACCACTGGTTGTTATCCATTATCATATCTTCACCGTGACCAAGCAG
>WOUH02006243.1:0-18165 GCA_009936405.2 Stevia rebaudiana
ATCGCGAAGCGATCCGGCCCCTCCCCGGACCCTGCGCAGAGCGGGAGCTAAGTCAAGCACCGGGTACGCCCTTTTACGCCCTTCGGTTAACCGACCATTGGTTAAACGAATGCTCGGTTAACCCAATTTGCACACCATATTCGAAACCAATAAAATTGTAGCTCACATAGGATCTCGATCTCGACATAAATTACCTCTTCTTCAGCAACATGATTTATTTTAGGACTTAGCCGAATAAAATTGAATTTAAGTTGATACTTAGTCATCCATCCTAAATTGGCAATTCTATGTTTATTAAATTCGGTATTTGCTTTATCCACGATTTTTTAAGCATTCTCAATTAGCTCACATTATATATCTCTATGTAATATCGGTGGGTTACCACTTTCCCCCACCGTCAAGATGACTAAAGATATATAAATTTCAGTGAAACTTAAACAACACTGGTGTGTTGGCGCAGTGGTAGTCTCCTCCATTCGTGACACAGGTTTGAACCGTGCAGGTAACAGTTTTTCTTTTTCCTTTTTTGATGTTTTTTAATACACAATTGCTACCCTCTAACTTTGTTGTTTGGCAAAAATAACCCCTCTAACTTTAACTTTGTTAAAATGGCAAAAGTACCCCCTCTAACTTCAATTTTTTTACTATGGCAAATTAGTCGTTTAATTTGTAGTTTTAAAAAAAATATATGAATTTTTTACTTAATAGTTTTCGTATTTTATTAAAAGAATATACTTTTTGGTGTATGCTATTAGTTTTTTTTGCCTATCGGCATATATTTTGTTAAACGGAGTTATCTTCCAAATATGTTATTTTTTATTGTGAATTATATCGACTAATGATCACAAGCTGGTATGGTGAACAATGTGACACACACCGACTTAATAACATATATGCCGATATATAACTGTCTTCTATCCATGTTTCGATCTTGACAACCGAGTCACTGTAACCTCATATCTCATTTAAATACCTAATTAAATTATTTGTGCTTGACCATGTTAATGTCATTGTCTCAACTATTTTAAGTTCGCCTCCCCACCGCGGAGCGCGAGCATGGGTCGGCAACGACTATACGTTAGCGAGGTCGGCTAAAAACCTTCATGCTAGCTGTAACGCGCGGGTTCATTACCTGGTTGAATTATCAAAATAGAAAGGATGCATGTTTATCGAGGAAATATTTTAACTTTTTACTTGCACTATTGTTAGCCCGACATTTTTACCAACAATCAATGGATCACATAAACGGATAAAATTCACTAAAGACGTGAAATCTTTCAACAACTTGATGATCATTTAGACGTTTATCATGGCGTGCCGTTGTGTCTTCCAGTACTTCTAAATCACATTGTTATCGTATGAAGAAATCATCGAAGGCTTATGATCATTCTTGTCCTCTTCTTCTTCCTCCTGTATGTAAACTTCGTTTATAGCTTGTTGTGCCCACAAATAATCCTTTTTTATAGGGGTATATCCCATCTTTCATCAAACCTGGGTTCGTCTCCGACATACACTGTAGATAGATTGGTTCAAAGAACCGGGGTGGGTGACATCCAAGCAGATGCTGCTCTCCGTCTCCACCTTCGTCACTGAAGACGGTGTTTGAATTGGTTTTCGCCTTGCGTGTCTCCTGTTGCAACTCCAGATTGTAAACTCGTAGTTGGATCCCTTTGATATTTTGTTGCGTTTCAAGATTGTGAACTCGTTGTCGGACTTTTTTGATCTTATGATCCCGTGGGTCAGGACCTACTCTACCGCTACCTCTGTCGGCAACTCTACGACTTGAATGCTGATCTTCTCCACGAGTATGTGAATACAAATTACTCTTGTCGTTGCCTTTGTCGGCGTCTCTACGAGCTAGTAAGTATTCATCTTCACGCCGAGCCATTTGAGAACCAATGCTCTCATACCCAGATGATGCAGTGCAAGTGCAATAAAATGGCTCAAGAGTTTTAAGACCACAAAAGCTTAAAACCCAAAGGTTTATTGATAGCTAAACTTCAATTCAATTATTTATTCAACTGGTATGAAACCCGATTACAAATGTTTAAATAGAAACAATCCTAAACTAGACAAAACCAAAACAAGATATTGATTTAAATTCAAACAAATATATAAAGATAGACTATAATTAAAATACAGAGATAATCGGGTTCCCAATAGATGCAACGAATGTGGACACTATCCACTTTCCGTTTGATCCTTACAATTTGATCAGATCGAGGTGTTCCTGCATCATTTCTAAAGATGTTTTGTTGAATATTTTGAATTAATAAACAATACACATGAAGAAAAACATACAAGTGATGAAATCACAAATCAATTGCATGAATATATGGCATTCACGACTTCTATCAACACTATAATTTAGAGACAAAGGTTGTTGACGGCTTCAATTGCACCACACTTCATGAATACGCATAATAGTGATACATGGGAGATAATGCCAGGTTCTCAAAAGAAGAGGCGTGTACAACTGTAGAAGTGTTAATAACGTGAGAAAAACACAAGTTTAACCAAACCGTTCACCCAAATTGGGTTTTGTATTATAGGTAAATATGAGATGATTCAGTGACAACTTTGGTATCGTCATGTGTCTGATATTTTTCTGTATGTATTTGTGTTAAAGACATTTTACCGTAATTGTTCGAATTTATGAACCTGTTTAGAACCAACCTTCTATGCTTGGAACCAACCCACAAATTCAGAGCATTTACAATAGCTTCCTCATATTTACTACGAGTAAGGTTTGTATAATTTAGGATATAGCCGGGGTTAGTTGTGAGTAGAAGTTGAGGTATTATTTTCCCATAATTTATAATTGGAAAAAGAAAAAATGAAGATGACGATTATGGTGGAGAATAGAGAAAAAAAAATATTGATGGTTTTTAGTAGTTTTTTTAAAGTGTTTGTGAGTAAATAAAAGAAAAATATAATGATAAATGTATATAAAATATTTTATAATTGAAGAAAAGTATAAATGAGGATGGAGAAGCTGATGTAAATGCTCTCAATCAGGTTCTTAGTTTTCTAAATAAATGTTTGCGGTTTTGGGCTTAATCAGTTTGGTCCATGTCGGTCGTTTCCGACCCTAACTCAACAATAACATGGATAACATTAGTATAGGAAATTGTTATAATACAATGGTTTATTTTTGTGAGAAGTGTATGATAAAATCTTGACCATTAATCAATGGTTAAGATGTAATGGTTCTCACATTTTAATCAAAACATATGTAAGTTTTAAGTGAAAGGACAAACATGAATAATCAACTTTGTTAAGTTTTTAAGATTGAACAAACTTTCACTTATATTTTAAAAATTAAAAAACAATCACGTGTTTTATTTATTTTTTAAATTACACCATTAAATGAAGAATTTTATCTCAAATTCGAGCATAGTATTAATGTAGTTTTATATTTTTTTACGTGATTCTTAATTATATATGTGATTCGTGAATTCGTAATACATGATTATATAGTTTGATGCGTAATTTATATGTGGTGTGTTTTTTATACCGCCGGTCATTGATTACGTGTTGAGGTGTATGACTTTGTCCTAGACGTGACTTATTCTGAATGAATGGGCTTTTAAGAGCATTTATATTTGGATTTTTATAAATTATGTGAGTGAGTTCTTTATATTATAAAGATTGGTTGAAAGTGGTTGTAAGTATAAAAGCATTCACATTAGAGTCTCTAAAATTTGTGTGAGTGAGTTCTTTATATTATAGAGATTAGTTTAAAGTGGTTGTGAGTAGAGAGATATAAAGAAACTGATGAAACTAGTAAATATAGAGAAAAACTGTTCATTAAAGTAAATTGGAGAGAGAAAAAGTAATGAAAAAGGTAAAAAGTATTATTATTTAATTGAATAGGAGAGAGAAAAAGTAGTAAAAAGGTAAAAAGTAATATTATTTAATTGATAATAAGAGAGAAAAGGTAGTGATTTTTTATGAATTATAAAGAAAAAAATAGAGATCCTAATGTGAATGTTCTTAGTGTTGATATGTAGGGCTTTAAACGAGTAAATGTTCAACGAAAAGTTCGTGGATTATTCGGCGTGAAGTTCGTTAAAAAATGAACAAACATAAATAAGAAATTTCGTTCTTTAGTTAAACGAATGAGCATGAGCAGAGGTCACGCTCATCCATTTGTGTTCACGAACGTTCATTAATATGTTTGCTTGTGTTAGTTTGTTTATTATTCATTAAATGTGTTCCATATTTTTAAATATTTAATATTTTGTTTATTACCATAACTTATAATAATTTAAGCTGATTACTATGTTTAATGTTTTGAGATTAAGAATGTTAATTTTATTTCTAAAACAGTATATATTTGTTTACGTTAGTTAACAAATATAATTCTTTAATGGACGAAAACGAACAAAATTTTTTGTTGAGTTAAGTTTCGTGAACAAGTATATACTAAACAAACAAACACGAATAAGGACTCGTTGGTGTTCGTTCGATTCATTTATAATTGTACTAGTATATTTAGTTGTAATCATAGAGCATTTACATCTTTTGTATTTTAATCTATCTCTTTATTTATTGATTTGGGCTACATTCATCTTCATTTCAATCTCTATCACCATCTTAATTTCTAAAATTAGAGATTTTTAAATATAGATTCTTTAAATATAGATAATAATATTTACGATCTGTGTAACTTTTGTGAGTGTATGCGAGTGAAATAATAATAAAATAAGTGTTTCTTAGTGGTAGGTTAAACAAAATTTAGCTATATTTTATAAAAAGATGGTATTTTATTGAATTAAAAAGATGGTGAAGATTGGGATGTGAATGCTCTTATTAATTTACAAAGCGTGGTATGTAAAGACCGTAGTGTAAAAGCAAATAGATTCTAATTGATAGTCTGCCAAAGAAATGAACAAAGGCGTCCACTAGATAGTCCTAATTAACTGCAACGTGGACTCTGTTGAAGGTGTGAAACAAGTTGATTTTCAAACAAAAATGGGGTTCGATAAACAAACTAATTGAAGAAATTACAGTTATGAGTTTTCTTTGGGTTAGGAATCGCTCTAAAACGTCGGTGTTATCTTGGAAATGATGTTCTTTCAATCTTTCATGTATGATGTATGGGTGTATTACGTTTTGTTTATGTTGGTTTTCTCGTGATCATGGTGATTGCAATATTTTCCGGATCTAGCATCTTGCTAGTTCTCTTGCAATGGTATGGATTGAAATGATCAACACACTTAAAGGCCAATGTCCTTGTTTAACAAAAATGCCAATAACATACCGGTAAGAGCATTTACAGTGGATACTTCATCTTATCCACATAATTTAACTAAAACTCATGCTTATCAGTAAAATTAGCTAATCATTAAAAAACCAGCCACACCTAATTCCATACACGTATCATATTTAATTAAAGAGTATTTTTAACCCTTTATGTCCAAATATTTTTTTTTTATTTTACATATTAGGTCTTGGGGATCATTTTTATAAACATTTTAGTTCTTAGAACTAGCTTTGTTAACTTTTTTTTTTTTTAATATAAGGGTATTTCATTTTCTTTAAACCTAAAGGCTCTTTATGCAAATAGCTAAGATTATTAAATCATTAAATATATATTGTGTTATCCTTATTATAAAACGTATAATACTTATAACAATAATTACTATTATTATTCAATAATAATAAATTTTTTTATATCTATAGACTTTTTAATATTATTTTATATTTTATATCACATTTGTCGTTTTTATGACTCTTAGATTTTGGGTTTTCTAAGTAGTTTTTATAATTATGTATAATGAATTACATGCAAGTTTTTTCCCGTAAGCAATACCAACCTGTTCAAAAAAAAAATCAATCTTTTATAATTATGTTTAATAATTTAGCAATTATATTTATCTTTTAAGTTCTTTTTTTTATTTCGTTTACATATATATGTTTAGTATTTTTTTTAACATAAAAAATAAAATAACTAAAATACAAGAAAACGAGGTTAAAAGATAAATATAAATGTTAACTTATCAAACATAATTATAAAAAAATGATGCTTAGTATTGTTTTTCATGCAAAAAAACTTGCATATAAATTATCAAATACAATTATAAAAAAGACTTAGAAAACCACAAATCTAAGAGTGGTACAAACCACAAATGTGATATAAATTAGAAATTAATAATAACAAGTCTAAAGATATAAATATTTATAATTATTAAATAATAACGAAAGTCATTATTATTATAATTACTACATGTTTTACACTAAGGATAACACATTGTTAATTTAATGATTTAACAATATTAGTTATTTATATATAGAGCCCTTAGGTTTAAAGAAAATGAAATACTCTTATATTTAACAAAAAAAACTAACAAAGTTAGTTCTAAAGACTAAAATGATTATAAAACTGCAACCTTAGTTGCTGATATGTTAAAAGATTCCTTTTTAGACTGTAACAGTTAAACATATAAAACCTTATGGACCAAAAACGTAATTAACTCTTAATTAAATAATACTCACTTATTTCATTTTATATATTTCTCTTTTTTCTCACTCACGACCATTAAAAAACTAAAAAAAATGGAGATTGATTTGCTTTCCTAAAATATGAGCGATGGGTGCGTGGGTTTATATGATTTCTCCATTTCTTCGTGACGGGAATATATACACATGCTTTATAGGTATACTTAACTAGCAAAGGTATCAGCGCGTGGCGAGTGGACACCTTCTGTACATGGCAAACCCGATAAGGCTTTACGATTACGTTTACGTGATTAAGGGCTGCATTTTTTGTGTTTGTAACGGGTGTTGACATGATTTATTAACCACAAAAAGAAATGCATTATGATGCGTTCAGATTAAACGAAACATGTTAAGTTGTGACAAATCAATTACACATGTCGTATCTATACCGACACGGACACGTAGACGTGATATGCAGATTGTAAATTCAAAAAAAAACACACACACACACACACAAGAAATGAGATTTTAAAAATGATAAAGGTTAGAAGTAAAAAACATAGAAACTTGAGAGGGAAACTGTAATGGTAAAAGAAAGAAATAAAAAAGTAAATTTACGAAAGGGTGGTCCCAAGATTTAAACGTAGGACGTTTGGTTTAAGAGGATACAACTCTCGCTTACTCGCATTTTCACTCTATCAGCTATCCCTCGTCTCCGTCGAAATGTTGAATACTGTTTATTCATTGGTGTAATATTTCATTTTGATATTGTTAATAGGTATTTAACAAAAAATTTATATGTTATATGATTTGAAAGATACTCATCAATCTAAAAGCTAAAATAATCCATCATTTTGAAAGAAACATATGAGAAAAAGAGAAAAAAACAAAAGGAGAGTTTGGTTTTAAAACGTTCGCTAACAAAGAAAGATAGAATAAGATCAGTATAGATTCAAGACAAGAGCGTTATATTCATGGGAGGCTTTTATAGGGTGCAAGGGGGTGTGACCGTACATGGCCCGTTTTTTTGAAAGGCTCGAAATTTTCAAATTTTTGATATATATTTAATATAAAAATTATACGTATTTTATAAAGCAAAATTATAAGAGATCATATGTAGATAAAAGCCGAATTTATTGTTTATTTTTGATCAATTTATAACTCAATAAGATAAATGTCCAAATCAATTTATAAAAGAATTGGATAAGGCCCAAAACAGTTGTTAATTACGATCAACAATGTCCCAAGAAAGATTTAATTGATTGGCAACGATAACTACGTATTGAGAATGAACTACTGAGAATATGGATTATGAAGATTTAATCAACAAATTTGCTTCAAAGAATGCTAAGAGAGTTTCACGATTCATTTAGTTATGTGAAAGACATCATTTTGCTACAATATTCTTGTTTTGTACTGTTTATTAACTTAATTTTCTTCTATTTGTATGATTTAATATTTTTGATAAATTTTAAGTTATGGTTAAGTGTTTTTTATGAATTTATAATATTCGTCTATGTTTTAAATAGTTTGTAGCTTTTAAAAGTTGTAAGCTTTTATAGAGTTTGTAACATTCAAAAACAAAGTATAAGAATTTGAAACATATAAGGCATAAAAAAGAACTTGTATAATTTAAGAATTCTTAAAGGCACTTGAATAAATTTTTGAAATATATACATGTTTTATAAATTTCAACTTGCAAGCGCATTTGTACCAGAGGTATTATATTATTAATGAAACTTGTTGATGAACAAATTAAAAAAAAGACTAAGCAAGTAAACAGGAGATTCATAAAAAACAAACATACCCAGTAAATTCTCATTACATTAGTAGCATCTAAGAGAGATAGGATCAAGACAGATCTTACCCTTATCCTAATAGGATTAAAAAACTACTCTAAAAAGACCCCTGAACAAGAGATTCATGAAATTTGTAGGAAAAAAAATTAATTCTAGAAACTTATACATGAATAAAATAAAGCAACCTATTTAAATATATCGTACGAGGAAATGATGTCGACTGGGAGGTGATTTATAATCAAATACCAAAATACTCTTACAATTTAGGTTGGACCATTTGAATACGTCTAAAGAATAGCCTATTCATGTTTTTCAAATACGTACAAAATACTAAATACATAACAATTATTAGAGCGTGCGGAGTGGGTTCGGGGAAGTGAGGTGGCGTCCGGGATGTTGCGGGAACACCACCCCCCGGATTCGGGGTGGGGGAAATCGGGAAGTAATCACTGATCGGGGCCGAAGGAGGAAGAGAGAGGTTGGAGCAGGTGGTTGGAGGTCGCAGGTGGTGGAGGTCGCGATCTATGCCCTAGTTCTCAATCTCCGACGAGTCTGCAACGGTCTTCGACGAGTCTGCAGCGGGTGGGGTGGTCCTTTGACTTCGATGATCTTGGCAGTCACTTTGATCGCCGGCAACTCCACACTCCGGCCGCCGGCCGAGTCATATTCTGTTCATCATCCAGGTAAATAATCATATTCTCCTTCTCGAAATCACATGTAGTTCAAAACCCCTAAGTTTAATTTGACAAGCAAACACTTTTAAGCGATCAATTGGATGGTTTTTCGATATAGGGTTCATTACATAAATTGGCAGGTGGTGGAGGTTGCAGGTGGTGATGGTGGTTGTAGCAGGTGCTGGTGGTGGTTGTAGCAAGTGGTGGTGTTGGTGGTAGCAGGTGGTGGTGTTTGCATTGGTGGTAGTGGTGGTTGGATTGGTGGTAGTGGTGGTTGGATGATTAAGAATCTTAATTGGGGAAAAGTGGGGAAAAATAGGACGGTTGCAAGTGAAATGAGGAAAAATAAAAAAAAATAGAAAAGCTGATATGACGCTGATGTGACAGTAGAAAAAAACGGAGAAAAACGAGAGGACTCCTTGTGGCCTTATAGAAATTGACACATAACATAAGCCCTTTCACTATTATTAGCCACCCTCATGATTAAATATTTCTTTTTGGCACTTTGCTTCCACATCCATTTAATCAATCATCATCCTCTTTAAATTAATGGTCATATTTCAACTCTAACTTAACAAAAACGTCCCCACCCACATCACACTCTGTCGGAAAGTTTTGACTTTAGCACCATATCATCCTTCCGTTGCTTGTTCTTGGTTAGGATCGCATAACCGGACCATTGAACCACTATTCAATGTAAGTTCACCGCACCCCACCCGACCAGAGCCACCATCATGACTCCGAATTATGGGTTAGTAGGATTTGTTGTTTTCTCACACCTTTTTGTTTGTCTAGTCAAGAATCTTCTTTCAATCTTTCGGCAACATCACGCACAACCATTGGCCCCTACATGCATCATAGAGCCAATCTTTTTATGTGGCTCATTTTTTTAACAACATTAAATATATAAAATTATGAATAAAAACATAGGCAATCTTGATTGCCGCCACAACATCAGGAGTAGAGGTGCGTTTACTAGGTATTTTATAAGAACCGGTTCTCGTTCAAAATCAGGTATTAGGCGCATAGGTATTTTATAAGAACCGGTTTTGGTTCAAAATCAGGTATTATGCGACCAGCTACAAGGAGAGTTTTGAGATAACACATGTCACTCTTTAATGCATTTTTACAATTTTTTCTCTCTTCTTTCTCCTATTAATTGATAATACTTATTTATTTTATATATAGATATGCATAAATAAATATATAATTAATCAAATTGATTTAATAATTAATTAATTATGAACTCTTTAATTAGTTATTAATAATGCTAATTATATTTAATATTGTTTGATGTTTTAGTAAAAGTAAAATATGTAAAAAAATTATGGTTTTAAACAAATCTAAGTTTACTTCTTTATTTCTATGTATCTATTTAAAGGTATTTAAAAACTAAGTACATTTTAATTAAATTAACATTTATTAATTACATAAAAAATTGATACTCAGTTCCGAAATAACAATGTTTTAAAAATTATTTTAGCATAATCTTTAAATGTTACGTCTGATTTTTTTTTAAATAAATATTTTGACGACTATAAATGTTAACTGATTACAGTATGTGTGATTCGACTTGTGTTATACACAGGTTTATTCAACCAATGTGATACACATTATTTTAAAAATTATATATTTTTATTATTAAGTAAAATAACATTATATTTATTTAACTCGTGTAACACATGAAATCTAACCTAATATTACATAGAATATAAACATGTAGGTAGAGGTGTTGTAATTTAAACTCTAGACCTCACCTCCGTTAACATGCACATTTATGCTCCCTTACGTTTTAACATTTGTCAAAAAGTACACAAATGGTCCCATCATGAAAATGTATCAATGTTGGTAAAAACGTAGCAAAAGTCAACATTTTAGAGTTAAATGTCTAGAAAAACATGATTAAAATACTTATTTTGGTATATTTTTAGATTTTCCAACAATTCCAACCGATGATTCTTCGTGGTACATTAAATAACTTCAGAATCAAATTTGGTATCTCATCCTGTATCGTTGGATCCACCACTCAAGCAAAATGATTGCATTTAAGAATGATGAAATCAACCACTAACCTTACACTTTAATTCCAATTATTAAAAAGTCATTAGCACCTTACAGAAACTTCCGATTAAACATAAACCATTAGCATGATACATGACAGACTGACAACAACAACAACATACTAGATACTAACCATTCATTTCAACCTCACTTTCTTCCCACTTTAATCATATTTGACCAAAACAAGACTATTATATTCAACACATGATTTTAAATCATGCTTAAAACTATTATTATTATTATTATTATTATTATTATTATTATTATTTTTTCATGTTCCACCAAACACTGAAGGAAAAAATTAACAAGGTAGCATTTAACACAGATATAAAAGTTACAAACCTGCAACAAATTGCAAATGAAGTGATTATGATTAGTGATTACATCTTACATTAGACTCTTATCTTGTAAATAAGCTGAATAGTTCAGTGCAGTTAAACCAACTGAAATGACTAATAATAAGCCTGCAGGGATTACTTTACGCGTGGCTGCAAACCGGATGCCTGCAGAAAAATAAAATGAGTTTAATGAATAATTGAAGATTAAAGATAATTAATTAATTAGCCAGTATGTTTAAATTAAAGAAATGTAAAAAATTATACCAAATATAAAAGCAAAAAGAAGAGAAGCCCCAAATGCAAGTGCATCGCCTATTTCCTTAGTCTCGGATGCTTGCATAAGATAGTATGCCTGCGCGATAAAACCATCGCGTAATCATCATTAAGTTTTCAATATCGCGCTTCTCGATTAATGAATAAATATTACTGGTACTTTGGTAGAAGAATTGTGTTATACATTTGTATGTTAATTAAGCAATGCTAGAACAGATAGTTTTGATTAATACTAATTATTACAAGAATGAGGGAAAATGTATACATAAGCTGACAAGTATTTAAAAGGTTAGACCTTTATATCAATTCTGACAAGATAACTTGCGAGAAAAGTATAAAATGACTAAAATGCTTTTAATTTATTTTTTTTTAAAACATGTTTATAAACCATTAAATAGAAGGTTAGCAAAATATGAACTTTTTTATGTGGCAAACCACCAAATTAAATTTTTAATTATCAATTTTACAAGTTAGACAGTTTTGAGCATTGATGGTTTATACCCAAATTTCAAAGTTTTTATTGATTTTGCTCACTGAAAAAACGTATCAATACGCTTTAATTTTATTTCTAGTTGACTTATAGAATTTGAATATTTTGTTTTGAAGTTTGGTATCACTTATAAGATTAAATTCCTCATCTATTTGTGCAGGGTTGTGCAAGTGAAACAAAGATTTCAATGACATAAATCTCATGCAACAGATCAACCAATTGACCCCAAATTGGAAGTTAGAAGTTAAGAGTTGTACTTACGACAGCCATTAGAGTTGCCCCTGTAAGTCCACCAAAAAGCGAACCCTTGCTTCCTGATTTGTTATCTGATTGCAAATTCAACATCAAAACTTCAAATTACAGTGATTATGAACTGGTTTTCATACTGTAATTCAACAGATTGATCGCAAATTTAAGAACTTACAGGCAAACAGACCACCGCCGAGAAGAAGAACTGCATATCCTGCAGAAGCTATTGGGGCAAACTCTTGAATCAGTTGGCATTTGCAGATATGAGTAGTGTGTAATTTTGAACCTGATGTGAACAATGGTAGCTTCTTCAACCTCTGTCGTATATTGATGGTTCCGACAAAATTTGATTCAATTCCGGCTGCTGATGACACTGTTACACTAGTAATTGCAGTTCTTCGGACGCTGGTTGCCGTGTTTCTCTGAAAGTCCAAACGATTAGAGGTGAAATCCGGTAACTGATGCGTGTAAACTACTGGTAGCGATCCCATTTCTCTGGTTTTCCGTCGTCAATCGGAATGATAGGTGAATGATAGATGAATTAGCCCTAACCGACTAACTTCTACACAATTTTCAAGATAAAATTAAGAAAGAAAAATATGAAATCAATGTAGAATGCCAAACATAACCAAATCTAAAATTAAACCACCTCTTGAAACTCTCAAGGCATGTGTACATATTTTATTTTAATGTTTTTTCTTACCTCTATTTTCTCACTCTCGTGTCTGTAAACAAGGTTGATTACTTGATATTCGTGAAAATTCACGAGAACATTAGATGCGAAGGAATACCGTAAAACGGGTAAACCTTCGTCCCCTTGTAAGCAAGATCGACTACTCAATCTTCATGAAAATCCACGACGACACCAGATGGGTAGGAATCCTGTAAAATGAGTAAACCTTCGTCCCCCATCAGAATCGAACCCAAGGTAAATCCGGAGTCGATCCATCACCTGGTGTACTTCAAACCACCCCAGACGGATTCGAACCCCGGACCTCTACATTGGAAGATAAAAGCTCAAACCGTTGGGCTAAGTTTTCAAGACATATGCATGTGTACATATAACACCACTCGATAAAAGTAAAATGTTACCAATCTTAATATTGTTTTATTTGTTTTTTTTTTAATTAGTTAAAACCGTTGAGTTGATCCATATGATAGACGATTAATATAATTAACCAAGTGTATCATTAAAGCAGTCTTTTTATTCCTATCAAGTAAAGTTAAAATTGTATACATCTTACCCTTTTCCTATCCTATTTTATATTGATAATTGTGTGATATACTGACTACGATAATGATGATATTATTTGATTGAGTTGAGTTAAATAAGGATTGATAAAACTGTAATGAGATTGGGTTACATGTTAAAGTTAAATAACCATTATTTGCTTTTCGGTTTATTTGGGTTATTTAGTTTTAGTATTAAAACCAGGGGCAGATTAAGCAAGGGGGAAGGGGTATTACCGGTACTGCTCAATTTTTCCGGCGTAGTGTAAAAAAAAAAAGAAAAGAAATTCGTTTTATATATCCGGAGACGCCTAAATGAAAATTTCGGAGACCCCAATCCGAATATGTGGTTAATAGAAAGGAAGAGGTGAAGAGAAAGTGAAATTTCTGTTACTTGAACTTTTCCGGCCGGCTATGATAGCAACGAGAGGGTAAAATTGCTTGGAGTCGGTTTTAGTGAAAGAAGAAACCAAAGGAAATGATATATTGTACTTTATTTATATATTAAGTGGTAGGTGTACTGTCTGCCTTGGAGTATCCCAAATCAAAAGCTGCAAATAAAGGATAAGTTTTCTTATTTTCAAAGCATAATTATTTTACTTTAACTAGTTCCTTTTACTTTAATTTCAAAATGTATTTTTTCATGTTATTTGTTTATTTAATATCACTTTTCTAAACTTTAGTTGTGAAACGTTTTTAGTTAATTAAAAATACATATTAAGAAAACTTTGGTAAAAAGTGAACTCGTGAAAGTCTTGGTTGAATATTATCAATATAAATATTTTGTATTTATCGGTTGCGGGGTTGCAACCGCGACCGTTGAAAGATGCTTTTCTAAATTGAAACTTATTAAGACAGATTTGCGTAATCGAATAAGTGAGGATTTTTTGAACGGTGCTCTTATTTGTGTGGTCGAATAAGATACTTTTGATAAAGTAAAAGAAGATGTAATGGCTCGATTTCAAGCGATGAAATACCGAAGAGAAGAGATCTATTAGGTACTTTTTTAACCTAATTTATTAAATTTTTTTTATTAATTGTTTTTTTTAACTTGAATGTACGGGATAAAAAATTTTTTGGATAGTGGCTACCTCCTGCCCAGATGTCTAGATCCGCCACTGATTAAACCCAACGGACAACTGATTATGTAAGTTCACTAATTTGGTTTGATGTAATCGAATTATATTTGACTCGAATTCTAGTTTGATGGGTCTCACACTTTATGATAAATAATCCCACCAGTTTTATTTTTGCTCGGCTGTTTTTAGGATTAACTAAATTAACAGACAAGATACAATTTAATAAATTATCAAGATTGGTGCAACTGACGCAAATCCTAGATGCATCTTGGAGTTGCCCTTCACAAAAATAGTGTTAGTTAAATTCTTGTAAATACAAGATAAGTTGAAATTTATAAGAAAAAAAACTTTCTGTAAAATAATCTTTTAATAATAAGATGGTAAATACAGATGTTGGGTTTGAAATCATATTAATGTAGAACTTCAATTTTACGTACAAAAAGTGATGGACATGTCATCAAAGAATGAACATAATATTTAACATTATGTAATGTATACATGTTTATGCGTATAATTTCAACATCAAATTGTGTTGAGAGTTAAAGAAAATGAATAATCAGTATGAAAGAAACTCATGCACACTTCCTTAATTCAAATTTAATACACATATTCAATTAATCAATGATGTCTTTAATAAGACTCATGTACTATTTCCATGGTTGTAAAAGTCGACATCCAAGGCCGAGTACTCGCTTCAAAGAGGTCTTCCGATGCGACTTTATGCTATTCCAAGGTGGTCCAAGGATTCAGTCAAAGACAACACTCCTAAGAGGTCTAAGGTATGTAGTATTATGATGTGTCTATTCTTTTGATTTACTATGACTCTAGCTGGAAATAGTTTGATCTAATTATTGATTTGAACATGTATTTTGTTAAATATTAGTAAATTTATTATGTTTTACAAATATATAATATATGGAAAATACAGTTATTTGTAAGTTACCATGTCCGAGTACTCCCTGAGTAGTCCCGAGTATTCTCAACTACATAGTCGACCGGCCTAGGAGCGTCTAGCGACTTATGCAACCTTAACTATTTCATATAATGATGCACGACTTCAAGATATTGATGCATAGAGTGCAACTCGGCATGATTAAAGGAAATATATTTGAACACTCAAAACATCGATCAATCAATATATGCTCTAGATCAAGTTGAGTACATTGATGACTCAAAAGAAAGTTGAGAAAAGTTATCATTGTTATTTTTTAACTTTATGTTAGATGTTAAATCACCAATTTGATTGATCACACGGAGGTTAAAGAAAAACAACACTTGGTATTTTACTTTAAGGGAAAAAAAATTGTTGCACATAGTAAGTGGAGCTTGAACATTTATATAGGAAGGTCAAAAGTCACGGGAGCTATAATTTTTTTTTTCAAATCGCTAATTTCGTGTTATATGTTTGGGTGTGGTAAAACAATTGAAAAAGACTCTAAATATCTAATTGATACCATAATTGAATCATGTCTTGCTCTGTAAAATCTTCATGATAATACCTCTAAGCAAAAAGACAAATATTATCAATATTATTCTTTTTAAAAACTAAACTACAACTAATAGATAACAACTTCATAGTGTGCTCACTTAATATACTATTCAATTCATGTAATTGTTTGTCAAATATTCGTCCCTCCACAATCTTTGTTTGCAACCTTACTTCAAGAACTCACTCAACAATGGTGAATGAGAAGCTAAATAAGCAATTATCTTGTGAATACACGCAACTAATTGTCAATACTCACGATTTCTGCTCCCTCTTTCGTTGCTCAAGCCCTTGGTCGAACTTCCCTCTCTCTCTCTCTCTCTCTCTATCTCTCTCTTTTTCTAATCGTCGATCTTTAGGACCTCCCATATATGCGTATATATTATGTTAATTAAAATCACCATGTTTCAGTTTAGCCCCTTTAACTAGGAATGTTACATGGCAGCCCCCTTCGACTTTTGTATTTTATAAAAATTAGGGGCAATAAGTTTTAAGGAAAAAATATGAGTGGACAAACTCAATACTTACAAATTTTTCAGACCAAAACTCATAAATTTACAACGCTAAGCTAAAAAACCGGGAGAGAAGGCGGAGGCCTCTAGGGCCCAATAATACTTCGTCCATACACACGTAGTTGTGAGTTTGTAACACAAAAGAAATCCCAAGCTCATCATTAACCCATATGCATATCTTATTTTGTATTTATTTCTTTCTAGTTTTAACTTTGATATGTAGTTTCATAATGTCTGATAATTTTTCATTGATAAAAGTTAAAATCTCATGTTTAAGTACACAGATGTTTAAGTACAGGGATGTACAAAATCTAATTCACGAATATGCGACTAATAAAAAAGAAGCAAAACAAAATACAAAATATTAAGCCACAAATCTTTTATTACAACTTGATCTATAATACAACGATTCAAAACCTATGACTAAAAGAACACGAATCAGATCTACAACAGAAAACAAGACTCATAAATCAACATGGCCGGTCCCGACTACTTTAAAAAGTTATGAGGCCCAGGGCGAGTAAAAAAAGATGGCCCCCCTAAAAAAGTTCAATATTTTATATAAACAAAGATTAATAATACGATAATAGTTATTATAAAATAAACAAATCAATGTATTTAGCAAAATGATATAAATTAAATGCCTAAGCGAATCCTTTTTGAAGCAAATTTTCCAATCAACTTTTCATAGTCTATGTCTTTTAATATAGCGTTCTCAATAGATGTCATTGCCAATCTTTCAAGTCATTTTTGTGAAATTGTCTATCGTAAGTAAGATTTCAATAACTTCAATTTTGAAAAGCTTCTTTCTGCCGATGTCACCGTTACTGGAATAGTCAACAAACTCTATATGCAATTAACATAATAGGAAATAACCCAACCTGCGTCGACAGACGGTTTATGGCATCCAAAGGAGTGACAATCTCATTAGATAAAAATATCTCAAACAACGTCAACTCCATATAAAGTTCACCGGCATCTATATCTGATTCTTTCCCATACTTCAATGCATCTCGAAGAAGATAACAACATGACTTAAGATCATTTTCATCAAGTTGCCTCAACTTTTTAGGAAACAAAAACCAAATATTTCTTCATATTGTTGGTATTGTTCGAATCTTGATTCAAGAGAAGCAATCGCATGATCAACAATACATAAAAAAGGGGGCCCTTGGGAAGTGGGGCCTAAAGCACAAGCTTGGGCTACCTTACCTCTTGAGCCGCTCTAATCGAGTTCAAAAATTAATTCCTATCGACAGTTATTTATAATTCTACTTAACTAAATAATAAGAATTGAATGCTGGTTAAAGTTTATGTAAAAAAATAAATAAAATTGAGTACAAACTAAATAAAATAAACCTTTATGTAAAGTATTTTTGCATATAAAATATAAATAAAAAAATTTAAAAATCATGGGCCCCCTAAATTTTTAGGTCCTGGACGGTCGCCCACCTCGCCCTCCCTTCCGGACCGGCCCTGGTTAAGATCAGGAAAATTACGCAAATATGAGTGGTTGGATACATTCACAAG
>WOUH02006270.1:0-18151 GCA_009936405.2 Stevia rebaudiana
GTAGGATTTGCATGTTGGTGGAAAAATTAATGTGTGAGTAGCGGGATAAAGTCCTCGGTGACCTACATAGTGTTGATTGGTCTTTGGTTAATGCATTGGTTATAGGTGTCATTCTTTCTTGTAGTTAATATTTACCAAGATTTATGTACTGTAAAAGAAAATGGAGTTCTATTATGATCGATTTGTCATATTGCAATGATAATGAAGTTACATGTGTTGTTTTCTGCTTTTTATACCGGGACTGGGATGATTTTTCTATATATTGGGGATTATGGCGGAGTTCCCGCTGCAACGCGCGGCCGGGAATCCACTAGTTATTTTTTATAATCAAGTACCCGCTTCTAAAAATAAAAATATTAAAATAGGTTTAACTATGTGGTTTATTTCAATATATTATTAATTTTTTGAAGCGGTCACAAGTTTGCGGGGTTTCATTTAAAACCGCTACAAAAGAAAAAGTTAACTCGGCTTCAAAAAATCGGTTATGTACTAGTATACATCGCATTAAACCCTTTCTTTTTTACCCTAAAAGAAGCAAATTATGACATTAAAAAGTTTGACGTTTTGAGGTCAAATTTATATATGCGCAGATTGCTCTGTAAATTTTCCGAACTATGACTGAATTACAACTAAAATTGATTTTTAATGTAAATTTTATTTAAGCTATCACCTTATGTTTTAATTGTATGTTTTACTGTATTTTGGTCAAGTTTTAATCCGACACCATCAAGTACAGTTTGTATATCAATATAACTTTACAACTTTGTAAACCATATTCAATTTAGATTTTGCAGTTTGACCTTTCACGTAAGATGTAATACCTGTTTGCCAAGAAAATGGAGTACTATAACCAATAAAACAAAAAAAATACTAAACATGCTATGATTCATCCCAAATGCTCGGTTTATTGAATAAGGAGAGAGAGGAGAGATTGATTGTTACTTTTTAATATATATATATTTTTTGCAAAGTGTTCACAAAATTGCCCTTTTTATGACTAGAGTTAGGGCATGTTAACCAAAGTGGAGGGAAATTGATTAATATTTCAAAGATTTGGAGTGTATTTGATGATTTTAAGCATTTTGGAGTGAAACTGATTAATTAAGCAAACCACGGGGAGAGAAATTGTAATTAACTCAAGAAATAATGATAAATATATAAAAAAGTATTATATAATTGAAACAAGTACAACTGTGAATGGGAAGCTACTATGAATGCTCTAAATTCTATACCTTAAAGTTAAATCCATAAACGCTAAAGCTAAACCTTAAACTTAAAATCAAATACTAATCCCTAAAAGCTAAGTTTAAAGTTAAACGCTAAAATTTAAACCATAACTAACATCTAAACTCCAAAAGCTAAGATGATAGAGTTTAACGAGAAAGTTCCAACGTCACAGAAGTGAAAGTTCGATCACAGTCTCTTTGAGTCGATTAAGAGTTTTTGAAAAAAAAATGCTATTCACAAGACAGAAACAAAAAAAGTTTCATAATCTCCTATAATTTTTTATATAGTAATCAATGCCATTTAGCAAGCCAAAAAGAGTGTGTTAAGGTTGTGGTCGACT
Organism: Stevia rebaudiana; assembly: GCA_009936405.2. Lineage (NCBI taxonomy): Eukaryota > Viridiplantae > Streptophyta > Magnoliopsida > Asterales > Asteraceae > Stevia > Stevia rebaudiana. The sequence goes on from WOUH02006270.1 coordinate 1,568, forward strand.
AGGGACCACAATGGAGTAAGGGACTATATATATATAGAGAGAGAGAGAGACGGATTACTCTCAATTTATTACGTTACATACTTTTCCACCGGTAAAAAAAATAGTTTATACGCTAAAAAAACAAATATCCTCACGTGTCGGTTATGGTAGATATTCTAACAAGAAAGAGAGAAACAATCTTATCTCAGATTATTTAGAGTATCTATGGTCTTGTGTTAGCTGTAATCACATGAAGAATCACATCATAGGGCCCAAGGACCCATAGGCTCCAAAGACACTCTGACGCTCAAGTCAAGTGAAGACTATAAATTGACTGATAGTGTGTGTAATCAGGGACATATCTTTGTGTGGCCTGATGTGGCCCCGGCCCTTGCAATTTTTTTCGCAAGTAGTGTAAAATTCAGGATTTTCGTCCGAAATTTTTTTACGTATATATTCCGGCCTCCCATGATTTATATGTTCCGTAATTTTCGGCCCCCTATGTGCTTTTTTTTTCAAGCTTCGCTACTGTGTGTAATAGTATGTGTTAGAGAGTACAACCTCTTTTGTGGTCGAGGAGAACCTCTTATTTATAGAGGGTGGAATAATTACCGTGTTTGGGTATTCCATTTGGGCTTGTTAAGATTGGACTCTACTATTCGGTCTTGAATAATGACATGTTCGAGCAAAGATACTTATATGTAAAGTTACAAGACCAAAAAAGAGATCTAGGGGAAAAAACACGTCATACAACAAAAGGGTTCAGTAGCCAACAGTATTTTCATCTCTCATAGATCCCCATAATGTACGTACGGTTCCAAGTCATTTATTTGAACAAAGTTGCTCATTTATGTAATTGTCATCCATAAAAAGGAATATTTTTTTCACGTTAAAGGACCAGTCTCCTTTTTTTTTTGTAGTGGTAGCAAAAAAACTACGGAAAGTACAACAAAAATGATTATATAAAAAACTCGAACTCACACCATTGTTACCAATCAAGGACTCCAAACTTTCATCGTTGAAGACTATGTCGTTTCTTTCCTTCCAAATGAACCACATTCTTGAGAAGATTATGGCTTAACATGTCTCCTTGTATTCTTGCTCCATTATAGATCCTTTACAAACTCCCACATTTCATTTACTGGTTGCGTTTTCGGCTTTGCCAATCTACACCATCTCCATATGTAACTCAAATTATGTGAAGAACTTGCACAGTTTAGAAGAAGGTAGTCTGTTGTTTCTTGCTTCAAACCGCACCAAGCACATAAGTCACTTGATATAGGGATTTGTCTCCTACTCACGGGCATTCCAGTAGGGATCCTTTTCATAGCCATTGCATATACCAATTCATTCGTATTTGACGAGGCTTGAATTTTAAATATCAGGGGTGGCAACACCTAACTCCAATGACTTTATCATTCGAACCCAAACCCCAACCTAACCGTTTATAACATTTAGCTTATATAGCTCAACACGGAGAACCAACATAATTTAACACGAACAAGATTATTATAACCTTTATGTACAGAAAGATATGGTATAACTTTAGCAAAACCAAAAATATCGCTAAATGTTCTTAAATGGTGAATACTTTTTTTCTTGAAATTAATTTGCGAATGACAATTGCTATACACGTTTTGCAATTCAAATGTTAAATAAATAATAAGTAAAAAGAGAGAAACTCTTACAGACAAGACACTGAAAATGACTGTTACAACATTTCACTAATCTAAGTAGATATCACCTTTCACACTATGTCAATATAATGAACATTTAATGCATACAATCACAAAGTCAAGATGTGATATCTTTCACAAGAACATCAACAATTGATGAATACTCTTATAGACAAGATACCAACCACTAAAATGAATCCCTCGCAGAATACAAAAATGAATTATAATTAAAGATGATGATGGTGGGAACTCTCTTCTTTTTGCTGTAACTTGTATTCTTGTAAGCTATGATCGTCTTCTACAATTTGATGTTAGAATAATGATGAAATTTAGAGAGAAACTTAGTATAATATATGCAAGTGTTTAGAGAAAAGGCTTAATTATATTTATAGCCCAGATGCAAAGCCAAGAAAAAGCTTATGCCTTGATGACAACGGTCGATAACCTGGTCACTTTTTCTTTGTTCTTGTAACGTGATAGTTATGGTTAGTATTGTCCACCTTTATACTTCAGATTGTAGAGTTTTTACCATGTTTATGAGTTTTCAATGAGTTTGTTTGATTTGTCACGTCTTACCAGCGTTCTTTAATCACAAATTGTGAGATTAACTTTATATTCCTAAAGCAAATGAGATGTTTTCCTCTTTAGTTTTGTTTTAAATCATTTGTAAACCGTTTGTATCTTTCATACAATATGTTATGGAAAATTTACTCAAATTGATAACGATTCTTGCTAAAACTAAATTCCATTTCAAATATATTTTTCAAATTATTTAGATTATTTCATAAAAAAATGTTTGAAAGTGTAAAGACAGAGTCCAGATATTGCTTTTCATAAAGGAGGTTATAATGGCTCAAAGTGAGGCATGTGATTATTATTTTTATATGGCATATTACTGGTTTATATGCTATGAGTTATGTTAAACTGTATATATAGTGGTTGGAATTAAAATAATTCACTATAATTGCGTTAACCTACGAAAACTTGTTAAAATTAATCTAAATATTTTTCTTTTTCAAATGTAATTATTACTCATGTGTAATACTTTCATCTTTTATATCAGTGTTGTAAAAGTCGATTAAGTCGGCCGAGTACTCGGCGACTACTCGGAAGTCCGATGGGAACTGTAGCGCTTTATTGTGAGTCAGCCAGAACTACTCACCCTTGGTCAAGATCAGGTGGAATCGGGCTCCTCGGTTCAACTAGGCAACTCGGTCAGTTGACCAAAAAAAATTCCTAAAATCCTAATATTCTAATACTCTTTTCATTTTCTCGCTCAAAACGGTCGGATTTCATCATTCTGCCCTAATTCTACTCTAACCAACGGCTACCTTTTTTCGACCATAATCAAGATTCAAGTGCTCTCTTCTTTAGTTCTTCACCAATTGAAAGCTTCGATATTAGGGTTCATGAAATTTCGACTTCTAGTTAGTCCTTCTGTCCTTGTTTGATATTTCGATTTCTAAGTTTCATGAAATTTTATTGTTGTGAACTTGCTTAGTGTCGATTTAATTTATAGTGTTAAACTGTTAATGAACTTTCTGTCTTGCTTACATATTTTTTGGTGTAACTTTTAACTCTAGAATTCTAAATTCGTGTTACCGTGATAGTGTGATTCACGAATGTAGATTTCCATTTAATATTGTTTTGTTATCTTTTTTTTATCATCCAGAATTACAGATTGTTACAATGTTACATAATTTGATTATTCATATTGTCACGGATTGTTGGAACATGTTTCCTTTTGTTTTTTTTTAAGAGTGAAGAACTATCTTTGTTTATTTTTACAATGGTTGCAAATATTGGATATTTGAGCATGTATTTTGCAAAATGTTATTGAATTTGTGATATATGACATGTATATAATTTTCATAAAATTAATTTCTTAATAATATACCATGTCCGAGTACTCCCCGAGTACTCTCCGTCTAGGTCGAGTACTCCGAACTCCATAGTCGGCCGACCTAGGAGCGTTTAGCGACTTCTCCAACCTTGTTTTATATGCATATGTAAATTCTCATGCGTTAGAAATTTTGCAGAAACATATAAGATGAAAGTGTTACACAAGTTTAATAATAATATACGAAGAAAAATTTAATTGATCTTGGTGGGTTATCAAAGGTTAAGTAATTACAGTGGTTATTATAGATTATTTATAATATAGTCATAATTAAGTAAATTAGTTATAAAATAAGTAAAGTATTTTGCTTATTAGTTTTAGAAAAAATAACAATATACTTAAACATTTATATATTATATCAAATATCAATTATATGATATACTAAAGGCCTTTTAGTTCCATGATACTTGGGAGGCAGCAGTGGGGAATTTTCCGCAATGGGCGAAAGCCTGACGGAGCAATGCCGCGTGGAGGTAGAAGGCCCACGGGTCGTGAACTTCTTTTCCCGGAGAAGAAGCAAAGTGTTGTTAAGGTTTGTGTGTTGTTAAGGTGATGTCCCTTCATTTTTATGAGAATGGAAGTTCAAATTACAACTAAAACAAAGTCATAATTTTCAAGCAGATTTAGTTTTTACAAGGGTGGAGGGATGGTACTCTCCCAAATATAAGTATCCTCTAAAATTACCCAATCAAATTATGTCACATCAAATGCTTCAACTACCCTTCTAAGTACCCTATATTAGAGGCAATAGTACTCTCCCACTTTTTATCCCTCAACGCTTAAATTTTCAACACAAAACCATCTAGCCGGCTTGACAAAAAGTACACGCCTAACCCCACCCGCCCACTACCCGATGTTACTAGCGGTGGTGTTGCCGAACCACTAAACTTGCCGATTTTCTTAGCCGAAGGGTACTCCTTGTACCCTAACAAAAGAAGAACAAAATGTATGACCCGACTTCTATCGCCTGAAGTAAAAAAAAAACATCTGGAAAACCTGTTAACTTAACCTAAAGCAAATTCTTTAAAACAATATTTCACCCAATGACCCCTAAAAAGTCACGAGAATACCGCTTGACCAATTGGTTTTCGGTTAAAAGTAGAAAATGGTTCCGTTCGAAAAAAGTTAATGCGATGACATCTAGCTTAGATTGGTTTAAGATACAAATTAATATTTTAAAAAGAAGAAATATACAAAAAAAGACATATTTTGTATAGAGTTATATTATGCCAAACAGTAAACCACTCCTTTTTACCAAACTATATCTAAATCTGTAATTTAAATTTGATGTGCAGGAAAAAGTATAAAGATAGATGTATGGAGAAGCGTGTATCACAGTGACAAGACAGTTGTATGGTCAGACTGGGTGATTCAAGCGAGTAACCATCGGCCATTAATATATAGCCCCACTTCACAACTCAGACCCAGATTCAATTTAATTAATATCTTAACTCAAATTTATATATCATTACTATACGTTGCTTTCTCAATTATGCAAAGGTAAAAACTTAACATAATAATAAAATAAAATTATACCATTCATGCAAAACTTATGTAGGGCATCGATTATGTTGCTAGATGTGATAAGAATCCAAGATAAACCCCTTTAATCCAGCTTTACTTTTTTTATTCTCTAATAACAAATAAATAAATAAATAATTAAATGTTGAATATTTATTAATGTGTCAAAAATTGTCACCCTTAGTAACATTATACTGATAGGCTTGATTATATCTTAAAGTCGGTTAAATCTTAAGCCAAATTTGAGTAGAAGTTTTGCTAAAACGATCGGTCTTGTACCAACATGGTTGGTTCATGGGTAACTTTATTTTTTAAAATGTAGAGGGTATTTTATTTTTACAGCGCAAACCGCTTTGTATGTCAGTCTTAACATGAACACACTTAAGTAATAATCAAGTTGTAATTGTGTTAATCAAGTTAATAAGTTGTAATAAGTTAAGCATGTCATAAACATGTTGGCGGGTCGTCCGTTTTGATCAAACAAATTGGCAGGTCGACCATCTGATTAGACAGTTGGTGATCAACCTTCAACCTTTTTAATTAAACGGGTTAAACATGTCAACATCCCGTATAATTAAGCATGTCAATACATACATAACCTATTTATCAAAGGAGTTAGACATGACAAATTAAAAATTAAACGTGATTATTCTATTAATGTGTCAAAAAATTCACCCCTAGTAACACTAAATGATAGGCTTGAGTATGAAAATGTATGGGGTATTTTATTTTTAAAACGCAAATCGCTAGGTATTTCATGTGTAACACCTAAAAGAGAAAACTGGAATTAAGCCAAATCTTGTAGTTTAAGCGTAATTATTAATTATATGTGTCTTTATTTGTAGATTATATAAAAGAAACAAGTATAACGTTTGGGTTATCTGCGTCTGGCATGACCATTGTGTGATGTTTGTGTTCTTGTAAAACATTCAAATTTATATAGTGTTTTAACAAGAATAACCCACATCAATGCTTATAAAGAAATCAAATGAAACATTATTAGATATTTTTATGTACACGAGTCACCCCAATATATAGCAAACTGAGTCAAGTTCCTCTACAAACGCACCAAAATCCTTCCGAATTCAATGAGTCTTTAACGCCACTCTTTTGTTCGCAAATAACCAATTAAGAATATTTTTAATGCCTCTCAAAATAAAATTGAACTTTAAACTTATTACAATTTACAATACTAAAATAAAACCCGATTGAGACCCACGTAAATCACTACAGCATTAACTTTGTGTCCACATGCATCTTGTTGGTGGCCAATTTCCAAATTTTAATTGATACAATATCGATTGATTGTTTATAGGATTGTACTTATTTCTAGTGGGAAATGTCATTGTCATATGATGACTTACGCAACGTTACATTAACTTTATAAAATACATAAATATGCATATGTAATAAGTAATATTAAAATCCTGTTAACTATTACATTATAAAAGGAACAATTGATTAGTAATGTTAAAAAAATTTCATATTGTTTATGATGATAGCCAAAGTCCCAAAATGATAACTTTAATATTTAAAAAAGTTGAAGTTACAAAAAAATTGATAATAGCACTTAAGCCCAAAATGATTTTTTTGGATATTCAGAAGTCCAAAATTTGTTCAATAATCCTGGACTGAAAAACTCATAAATTGGTGTTGTAAAGTTCTTTAGGGAACTCATTGCATTTAATATAAAAAATAAAAAAAAGAAAATCTAATAAAATTAAAAGAACAAACCTGTCATATGAAAGCTGATAAAAAAAACTAAACATCATGTAGTTTCTACTTTCTAGCATTACATCTAGATTGAGCCGTCCCAGCCAATATCACCACCGTCATCACCGCCGCCGGAGCAGCAACAACCACCCAAACGCCACCGGACTACCAGCTAATGATGCCAAACATCATTACAAGACTCTGAGCTTCCGAATGCCACCAAAACCACCACGCCAGCACCATTCTCCGGCAAACACCACCTTGAAGAACCCAACCACCGTCCACAAACTCCGGCGGCCGGAAAATCCTGAACCAACCTTAAATCAAGATGAAAAGAGAGACAGCAACCGGAGAAGTTATGGGTTTCCTCCATTTTGTTGTTGTATGTTGGTCAAAGAAGTTTTTTGTGTACATTATGGATGAATTTGTCTGGTTTGAAGACTAACCTGTTGAAAAAATGCCGATAAAATCAAGGGCGGAGAGATAGGAAGATGTGGAGGGGGGTAGGTATTTGAAAGGGGGTATTCTTGTCTTATCTTGGGAAACCCTACACACTCAAGAAAACTGTTTCCTACAAATACAGTAAAGAACTCGCAGGCCTTTCACAGCTACCAATTTATAACCAAAAAAAATAATAATCTTTTTTTGTTTCTTTTTTAATTCGGCTATTTGATTGTTTGATTGAGTGTGAGAGGTTTTGATATCATTTAAGCTTTTAAAGAAAGTGCTGAATTAGTAAGAGATCTGAATTATTAAGTGTTGAATCAGTAAAAGGTTGAACCATTAAGAGACAATATGTTGCTTAACCATTTAGAGAAAAATGTCTGACTAATTCGGATAAGAGGTCTTAACCATTCAGACTCAATATAATACTTAACCATTCATAGACAAATATCTTAATCATTCAGACATCTGCTCGCGAAACAAACAGTTTGAATCATTAAGTGCTGAACCAGTAAGTGGTCTAAACCATTAAGAGCATGTTAAGAGGTAAACAAATAACCCCTTAGTCATCAACCGTAAAAAAGTGGTGATCACTTACCACTTATTTGGTGAGGAAATATTATATGAGTGGGCAAAAAGTATAAAGATAAGTAATTGGGTGAAAAAAAATGAACAATTTTACACAAATATTACCAAGTTTTAATTTTGTTTCAATCATATACCTCAAAAAATTTTTGTTCTAATTAGATACTTATACTTTATAAAATTGTTTTAGTCATAGATATTTTACCTTTAAAATTAAGTTAACATAACTCGTGACATTTATTTTTTCTCTTTTTTCTTTCAAGTGAGTATGTGTATTAAAATTGATCTTGTGGATTAAAAAAAAAAACACAAAAGTATGGGTCAAAATACCAAAATATGTTAAAATGGGTCACAATCACCAAAATACGCTTAAACTAGTCAAAATCACATACAAGCGTCCAAACAGGTCAAAACCACCTAAGTACGCTTAAACATGTCAAAACCATCTAAATACGTCCAATCGGGTCAAAACCACTTAAATACACTCAAATGGATCAAAATCACCAAAATACGACCAAATCGGTCAAAATCACCTACAGACACCCAAACGGGCCAAAATCACCAAAATACATCCAAACGGGTCAAAATCACCAAATCAAAGTATGCCCAAACGGGTCAAAATACATCAAAGTAAGCCCAAACGGGTCAAAATACATCAAAGTAAGCCCAAACGGGTCAAAATACACCAAATTACACCTAATATTCCTTCTCGTGGTTGACACTTCTTGGGTCGACTTTTTTCTTTCTACTCTTCGGTCTCGCCACCTTTGGTTGTGGGTCTTTTTTATCATTCTTACAAGATCTAGCATTATGACCATTATCTTGACAATTTTGACAAGTTACTTTTCTTCCAATTCTAACCTTTGTGTTATTCTTTTCTTTTTTCTGAATGGTCTCTTTTCCTTTTTACGATGGTATACTGGCATTCGCCTTTCTTTTGGAGGTAGGAGTTTGATATTATCTGCTTCAGGCCAATGCATACTTCCCTTTAACGGTTTGATACAATGTTTATATGCTTCCTCGAACATGGCTTTTTTGAACCAATTACTAACACAACTTTCTGGGTCTTTGTTGATGAACTCCAAAGCTGCTATTACATGACCACAAGGTATGCCTGATAAATGCCATGATACACAAGTGCAAGTTTGTTCCTGAATGTTCACAATGTATGCATTTCTTTCACTCCTTACTTCAAAGTTGTTCTTACCACTAGGAATAACATTATAATTCCTACACAATAAACCCAAAAGTCAAGAAAAATTCAGAACAAACTTAAAAAAAAAAACACTAAATTTTCAAAAGATAGTATCGTTACCGTTAATATCTTCAACTTTTTTTCTTATGCTGGGGCACACTTCACGTTCAAATGTTTTTTATTTTGTTGCCATTAAGAACATTCTCCGCATTACAAATGTTCTAATTTCTTCTAACATGCTGATAATACGCTTTCTTCTCATTACTCGAATGCGTGAATTAAAGCTTTCACTCATTCCATTCTCAAAGGCGTCACATGCTCTACCTACCTAAAAAAAAAGCTCTTAACCAAGTATTTGGAGTTTTTTTCCATAATATAATCATAGGCAACTTTACTAATGCTTTTCAACTCTTCTATTTTTGGTTCAAACCATTGCTTGGTTGTAGATTTTGCAGCAGCCCAAAATAAATTTTTATGTTGAAGCCCACGATATTTCTTCATGAAATTGAAATAGATGTATCTTGTACATTGTCTATGTTCAGCATGTGGAAATTCATCTTTCCTGTCCGCAATGATTCCTTAATGAATAACAAATACGTAACATATATGTTAATGAATAACAAGTAGATAAGTGTGTAATAAGTACAAAATACCTTATGATGATCGGAAATTAAAGTTGTCCAAACCCACCCTCCATACCAATGTCATCTCTCAATAGATTAAGAAACCGTTTCCGGTTTTGCTTATTCTCAACTAAGACAACAGCCCATGCTAAAGGGAAAATGTGATTATTAGTTTCTCTTCCAACGGCAAGGAGGAGTTAACCACTATTCTTTAGAAAACATCCATCTAATCGAATAACTCTCATGCAACCACTAATCCATCCATCCTTAAGAGATTTAAAACAAATGTAGCAACCGCTAAAATAAATATCTCCATTTGGCATCATCCACTTCCATCTTCATTGTACTCCCCGGGTTAGTTTCTAGTATCTCAGCTTAATAATATGAGAGTCTTGCATGATGATCTCTCAACTACCTTCAAAGTCATCAAATATTTTCTTTTTAGCTCTATTACACTGCCTGGTAGTCACTCTACATTGGTATTTTCTCATCATATCCTATTGCATTTCCCTTAAACTAATTTTAGGATTTCGAATTATTTGCTTGATTTATCTCTTTACAAGCCAAGCATAAGTAACAAGAGAAACCAAATAAAACTTTCTTGAACATGTATGTTGATCATTTAATGTTTTTATTTGAAAAGAATTATCATCTGTCACCCAAGAAGCCCAAAGCCTAAACAGACACTTAAACACTTTTTTTTTCTATCTCATTACATGTTATTTCTTCTGCCCCGCATTTTACTAAAAACCTAATGTGGTCATTTATGGTGAACACTAACTCGTATCCATTTGCAACACCTAGTCGATCAACATGTCTTTCAGTTGTGTAGAACTCTCAAATTTCATTGATTCTATGGCCTTCACCAATTTCCAATCCATATTAGGATTATAACAAGGAAACCCAACACCTTCATCCTCTTAATCTTCATCCTAAATATCCTTATCATAATCACTCCAATCTTCAACTGAACTATTATCCAGTTCATCCTCATCATCATTGTCAAAACTAAGTGCATTAAGGAAAGGATCATTCATACTAACATCTTTGTTATCTAAGTTCATCTGAAAAAGAATAAAATGTAACACTAACATCAACATCATCTGGCAAAAAAAAAAAATTAAGAAAGCAATGAATGAAAATACCTTCTGATCGATTGGTACATGTAAATAGGTTGTCTTCTTATGCATCATTCGAAGGTTGCTCGTGTGCATCATTCACCATAGTAAACTAACAGAGATAAAGATAAAATTAAATTCATATACAATAATACATGATTAACGGTTCTAATGAGTACCATATGGGTGCTAAATATTTACTATAATTCATATCAATTTTCATTTAAAAAGTTAAAGGTTTGATGTATAGTGAATATCAATTTTCATTTACTAACTGATCATTGATGGTTTCTAGTTGTTAACTTTGTGAAAGAGTGGACAGACCTAGGAGCACCAAGCTCGACCAGCAACAAAAGCTTCTTCACTGAAAACCATTCTTGGATATTTTTCAACACAACAACGTACTTGGAGGTCAAATAGCAGGTAATATTGCCACCCGAATGCAATGGAGACCAATACTGAATTAACACATAATACCTGGCGATTAGGGTTTTGAAACTTACATGTTCCATATGGTGAAGGGGATGGACTTTTCTGGTCGAACTTGGAAGTTTTCTAGTCGAACTTGGTGATTGTTAATGATGGTGGGTGTCGAAGATGATGGTAGTGGACGTTGACGATTATGGAGATAGTTGATGATGGTGGACGTCAACAATGGTGTAGGGTCATCTGGTCGACGATGATGGTCGATTATGGTGTAGGGTTTTCTGGTCGACGTCAATGAGATTCATAATCCTAATCGTAGATGGATAGATCTTTTATTAAATTAAAAGAAAATAACACTTACATGCTATTCAGGTTAATTATCTATAATTAAAGCACTACATCAATTTTAAATAACCTAAATGAAAACAAATTAAAAGGTGAGGTATCTAATTAAAACACTTCTGAAACTTTGTTATGTTTCTACGACACTTAAAAAAAAAAAACAAAGTAGCCTCCATCACCACGTGGCTGGAACCACGGCGTGGAGGAAAATGCTCAGAATGTTAATTAGGGGGCAGTGTGAGCGTTGGTGAGACGCCATGTTCGATCACGCCCTCATTCCAAGGCACATCGCACGGTCTTAACAGGTTGTGTTGTGTAAAATAACATGTGACAGGATTTCAACATCCTTTGTATTTGATATTCCAGCAATCAAACTCGAACTCGCCACAGGTGGAAACACATACGTGTAAACCTCCTAACCGTGTCTCAATTTTTTTGCGTTGGCCGTGTTCGAACCCGAGACATTCCATTGTATTGGGAGGTCAAAGACTCAAAAGGTAGGGGCACCAGTGCGCTATGAACTTTGGTTATTCTATTTAGTTAGGCCTTGCGTAATACATGTGATGAGAGGGATGAGGGATGCCACATCACCCTTTTAAGCCTAATCGTATCCCTCCCTCCAAATGATATGACGTGAGAAGGTTTCACGTAGTCATAGCCATAAAATTGATGCTCTTAACTATTTTTATTTTTTATTTTTCATCTAATATTATTATTTTTCATTGATCTCCTACTTTTTCACAACCCTCACAAAAGCGTTTCATCTTTTTTTTCTCACACTTACTGATTCACGAGATCTTACAAGACTATCTGATTAGCATCTTGAAGGTATTAAAATAGCCTTGTGATATATATTGTCCTCTTCTTACTTATACAGTCATGCATGTTTTATTTTCACCTCAACGTTCTATCAATATATGTGTTATACTTGTGTAAGTGTGATTAAAAGGTGAAGCCACATACGCACTAAGTATGATCACAGTGGGATGAAAAAAGATGATGAGGTGTACTGTATTTCTCTCACCAAGCTAGGGGGCAAATTGACCACTTCTAGTTCAGAAAATTAATGCTATCAAACATGTCGAGAAAGCAGCCATGATATCTTCATCTGTCTTATATAAATGTGCGATGTTATTTCACGTCAGTTTGCGTAACTATTGATGTATGTACAATTTTTCGACCCACTAAAATATAGACAGACTCGTGAAGTTTTATCAGACATATTCAAATACTTAGCTTATGAGAGAGATGTTGTGTCGTATGCTTATTGCCAAAGGTCGAATATGCACTTTTGTAAATGAGAAACCGTTTTTACCTTAAGCTTCCATGCTTACCTAAAATATGGTCCTTTTTCTTCTAATTATTGACTATTAGCTTCAAAAGGATTACGTGTATCTACAGTCCTCATCTAATTATATTTTCTTCGCATCAAGGATTATTTGTTCCAATGGTACGATGTGTACTTTTCAAATGAGAGGTCCCAAGTTGGAGTCTCACTCGAAGCATAAAAATGCTATTGGGTGGGTCAGGGGGCGCCACACTTCATCAATTCGCTGGTTGGAAGGCTGATACGTTTATCAGGGTGGGGTCGGGTAACCGCACTATTTGCTGTTAAAAAAAATAACTATTTTGTCTTCACATATGGGTTATAACCAAAACTATGTTGTCTTCCGAGGTTTCCTCTTGCTCAAGTGTATTGATGTTATCTCTTTTACCCGTAACTTAGATTGTTCCATTTTGAAGCGATATATCCATTTTGATAATAAGGCCTGCTTTAATTGACCAAATTCCCAACCCACCTAGCTTTTTCGGGGCTAGCATTTTTTTCCCATCCAATCCAACATAGTTTCAGTTCTAAATTATTTTTTGATCCCCAACATAAGAGTCTTCTTAAGCTTTTCGTTTCTTTGAGTATTTGCAATGGAGGATGAAAAATTGATAAGAAATAAACGGATAAGCTTCCTAACACAGATTTTAGCAAAGTGATCTTCCTTTGGCTGATAGCATCTTCCCTTTCCCGTTGGATAGCCGCTTCTTTATCTTTTCTATCACCGGATGCCAATGTGTAATACCATTCATGTTTACTCCAAACGAGAGACCCAAGTACGTACCTGAATGATTACCCGAATGGCATTTTAACACCTTTGGCAGACATGAAACCAATTCTTTTTGGCATCCTATCCCATATAGTTAGCTTTTCAGAAAATTAACTTATAATCACGAGGCCGGATTGAAACATCATAGAATTTGAGCCAGTAAATAAAAGTGTTGTGACTTTTAATCACTTGTATTCATTGATTTGACATATGAAACGATAGTTATTAGAGCACGCGGAGTCGTCCCGTGTCTCCCCACTCTTCCCCACTTCCACGCCAACGCCACATCAACTTTCCCCGGTATTCCTCACTTTTTCCCATTTTGCACGGTGTCGTCACACTTTTTCTCACACTTCGGCTTCATCCGGGAAGTACTCCCCGAAATTCTATATCCCGAAAATGGGGGGACAGTGTTCCCGTCCGGGCCCGAACGACCCCAATCTTTTCCGTCCTCCACTACGTCCTCTCTTATAAGAGCACTCTTATACGTTAATTTAAATCCCCATTAATATCAACTAAATGAACACTGGGTGCGTGTTACGACAATTGTTTTAAAACCAGACCGGACAACAAACCGGATGGTTTAAGGGTTCACTAGTCAGACCGGTTGGATTGGCCGAACCAGATTACGACATATTATTTGTTCCAATACATATGAAGAATAATATTGGTTTATAATCTTTGTACATTAAAGAATACAAATATTTTTATTTAGTCATATAACTTTCAGTTGAAACCTCTTCAGGTATAGGATGAAAACCCAATATAAAGAGTTTTAATTGCAAATAAGAAAGAGTTGTTAAATAGTTCAGCTGCCAAAGGAGATGGAACTTTTCAAGTAAAAATGGTTTCAAGTTCTACACTTGTGTCTATGCAAGTAATAATTAACAAATTTTAAGTTTTTAACTACCAGTATGCCAACTAAATTCATTTAAAATTGCTTTTATCTATGTCTCACATCGCTCCAAGGTGGGTAATTTACAAAGCTGTCTTCAATTAAATTGTTTACTTCTATCCCACGTCGACCCAATGTACTAAGCACAAGCTTGTTTCCATCTATAAATTATGATTGCTTTGGAAAAGCTCATATATAAGTGGTTCAACCAGCTTCCGGTTTACAGGTTCAACCTGGTTTGATATCTAACCGGCTGGTTCATTTGAAAGCCGCTTTTGGGTATGTATTTGGACCGTCAAGACCTTTTGGGTATGTATTTGGACTGTCAAGACCCCCGGTTCCCGATTAAACTAGTTTGACTAGCCAGTCTGGTCTGAGTTTTAAAATACGACGCTATTGATAGGTGTTCTGCCTCTTGTAGGTCCTCTTTGAGTTTGAATCAATTTTTAGAAAACCTTATCTACACTTTATTTTAAAGTAAATTGCCAAATTCGTTTTGGTTTGGTAACTTTTGCTAGTTTCATCCAAAGAAGTTTTTTCTGGCTAAATTCGTTTTTTTGGTTTGTTAACTTTTGTCAATTTCATAAAAAAAGTTTTCTTTTGTATATGGACCTTCGAGGTTTATAAAAAAATGTCATTTTCATCCATTAACAAATCCATTTTTTAAGAGTAATTTGTCGTTTGCGTCAATGTGATTTCACCACACTATCCATTTGAGTCCAAAGTTTTCACTTTCATCCATTATGGGTCTGTGGTTTGCATTTTGTATCAATTTGAGTCAAAATAATTAATGAAGTAAGATTTTTTTGTTAAATTTTGATTAAAAGAACCTTAAATTGAGTGCTCTACTATGAACACCATCGGCTTTATGACTTTTATTATCGTTTATTTATTAGTTTTTTAATTTGTTTAATTGTAAAAAAAAGTCCTCGTATACTATTAAATGTCTTCATGTTTTTACAAAATACATAAGCATACACAAGATCAACCTAAATCTTATCCATTTATAAGCAAATCCCAAACCTAAGAAGTTGACTTAGGTTTGATCCGTTTATAATCAAGATCAACCTTATATTCTTGGAATCAATAGATTTTACTTTTTCGCATAAGAAGTTGACTAATGTTTATTCTTGCTTTTCCGGACCACACCTTTTGCTTTCGGCCATAGCAGGTCTTCCTCTTTTTCTATGTCGTTATACATGAATATAGGGTGTCTAATGTTTTCCTTGGTCAGGTGAGCTTATCTTTCTTTCCCTTTATATCTTCTTGTGGGGGTGTGTAAAGATTAGCTAGTTTTATCCTTATCTAGGAGGTAAGATTTTGGCTCGTCATGACTGACCTGACCATATTCGTGGCGATGTACATCCTACGTCATCACAAGTGTACAAAGCTTTTGTCGAAATTGCTAAATTGACTCGAGCACCACCGGAATGCATGCTAGCATGTAAGCGTGAAATAGCACAGCATTAAGGATGTAAATGAAATGGGTTTTCATTTGCTATTAGGTATAAATATTAATCTTGTACTTAATTAATAAAATATTATTTTTATATATTCATGAATCATGGTGTTGTGTTCTTTAATAATTTTGATTATAGATTTGTGCTTTTAACTTTCAAAGTTGCTTGATTTATAAGTTGGTGTTTCTTTAGGATATTGTTAGAGATATAGTCGAGTGATTGTTGTTTATGTGAATAGTCAGGTGATGATTCTGGTCAATTTTCAGTAAAATCACTAGGAACTATGAGCGGAAAACAAATGTTCGTGATTGCATGACAACAGGAAATTCGAATGGTCGAAGAGGCCCGAAGAAGATGAATCTCTTTGGATTGCGTACTAACTTACCACATGTTTTAACAAGCTCTAATGCATGCTTCCATAGTTAAACTATCATAAGTTACAAACACCATCCGGTTTAAGTATGACCATGAAATTCAAAAATCATCCAATTCGATCCTAATGCTGTACAAAAAGTTGCTTTACAAAAATCTTCCTGTTGGATCGGGTTGGGTTTCTCACACAACTCTCACAAGGTTTTTCTCTCTAATCTCTCTTAAGAATGGCGGAATTC
>WOUH02006328.1:0-18126 GCA_009936405.2 Stevia rebaudiana
TTCTCAGGTAACCAGGATGCACGCTAAGACTAGGAGCTGCTAGTGGAGTCTTGCATGCATTTTATTTTGGATAAAACGTTTAAACTTAACTATGTTACGAATAGTGCATTGTTTCACTTAAACAACTTATGCTTCCGCAATACTCTGAATTTTATTTTGAGAACTATTATCATATTGAATGCAAGAATGCATTTTGTTAAACTTCATATAGTGTGTCGTTCAATATGATTGGTGACTTTGATCCTGCCGGTCACGTCACGCCTCCATTTGCGGCGTCAGCCGCGATGGAAATTTGGGGGTGTGACAGGGTTTGTGGTTAAAATAATTTTTTTTAAAATGTTGTACATCACGTGAAACATCCTCAAACGATTTGAAAATCAAAGTCAGCCTAAAAAATATTGCAATTGAAAATTTTGAAATTTTTATTTTTATTTTTTTTATCTAACAATGATAATTTTTGATACTATGGAAATAGTGATTTCGATACTATTAGTATCAATATGAACAGTGTATTCGATACTCTAGTATTGAAGTGAACATTATATTTGATACTATTATTATCAGTTCAAAACTTTCGAAACTTAGACTATTAGTATCAATATGAATAGTGTATTCAACACTACAAGTATCGAAGTGAATCTCGGATCAAGAATTTTAGAGATAGTTGGTCTCGACACTAGCAGTTTTCGAGATTGTTAATATCAACAAGAATTTTTTGAGATTGTTAGTCTTGAAGGCAAAAAATTCGATACTATTAGTATCAACTGAAACATATTTCGATACTATTAGTTTCAGCTTAAGAACAGGTGGGAAAATCTTCAAAAGTTCATCAAATCAGCAACAATCTTCTAACATCGAAAATCACTAAAATGATAATATAATCTACATCTTTGATAGTTAGAGCTCGGATTTTATATCAATCTCTTCGTAGTTAAAAAATACACAATCTTAGCCGGTCAATTTGATCAAAATCATCACAAAATTTGATTAATTGTTTTGAAAACATGTCTGAATCTTTTTTTCTTTAACAAGAACTTCAAAACCTTCAAATTTGATTGCAAGAGCACTGTAATCTTATACCAACAGCTTTGATACCACTTTTAGGTCCATGAGATGACCAAATCAAATTAAGATCACTAAACATGAACACGTGCGAACTCCCTGTTCCTGTTGATGTGTTTATGATGTGCGTGATCATGGTGTGAATACTTCAAGTAATAAATTTTTAATAAACGATCATATAAATCCACACATAAACGGCAAGTATACCGGGCGTATTGTAGTGTGAATGGAAAGACCGAGTGTCGTCCAAGGACTCAATGGACAGAACCACGAGCACACTCAGAAAAGTGAAAGTTCATGCAACTTAGTAAACTAGGAGTATTATGGTCTTTTAACAGTCAAGTAGTCAAAAACAGCAAACAAGCACGCAAACAGTCAAATAACATGTTGATACATGTAAAAGTACCTAGGCTAGTAATGTTGTCTTTGCAATAGTTAAAGGATCATTTTGGTAAGTTTTAGTTCGTTTTTATCTCTATATCTTTTGTTAATGTGACAGTAAGCTTCTGGCACATGGTTGTATGACAAGAATGGTTTGTCACATAGGAGTAAGAAAAGGAGACTCTGTCACATAGAGATGTGACAGAGAGATAGTATATATAAAGTTTACTTGTATTATTTAGTAACGTTTATCATTTGAATACAAGAAAAAGGCTCTCAAGTTTATCTTCTTCTACTTTTTGATCCTAATATCATAATATCATCAAATTAATGGATTCCGCACGTTAATTTGATCGTGTAATCATATCGCGTTGTGCTCACAATTGAACTAGATCCTACAATTAATCAATCAATCAAGTGATAATGGATCATGGACTCAAGATTGGTAATTTAGATTCTTTAAATTAGTCAACAAATGGCGTAGATAAGTTATGAGGAACTACTCGAACTGGACCACTAAAACATAGACTCCTATAAGATTGACTTTATTAGTACCCTAATCTAAGGATTGGCCTAAATCGTGCACTGAGGACAACAAAACATTAACTAATCTGACTTCAATTACTAAAGACAAGTTCAATTAACCGAAGTCATCCTCTCAGTCCATTAAAATTAACCAACCCTGCAGTAAACAACTAAATTCTATACTCTCTCGGTCTCAAGAACGCAAAACGCCGTATATTCACTTATACACATGTACAAAGTGTGGTTACAGAGTGGGACAAAATAAATACAAAGATATAAATAACCCGAGAGATCTATTTGAGGATGAAAATATCGGGTACCACCCATCATTTCCTCAATTTGTATACCACAAGTATAACATTTTGTTTTTTTTAAAACAACAGTCATTTAATAGAACTAGCCAAGAGTTAGCAAGAAAAAAAGCTATAAGTTGCATAAAACAGTTGAAGTAACACCATTTAAACCAAGACAAGGACACCCCCAACTAGTCTAGTTTGTCGTTGTCCAAAATTAAACAAAATTATGGAGGAGAGAGCTTGTGACAGAGAAGTATTTTTCAAGACACTTAGAACGTACACAAACTTGTGACTCGTGAAAATCATATTTCGATTATTGATGTGTTATAAGTCACATGACATTCTCATATGTAAATAGAGTCGTTTATTGTTTATTTGAATAATTTTGTATACGTTTTTATACGATTTGTGCTTCTACTTAATGTTTTCATATTTTTCAGATGCTCGTGATGAAAATGAGGATTTTAAAGCATATTCGATAAGAAACGAGTATTCAAGAGAAAATGAGACGATCGTAAGATAAAATAAATAAGAATTCTGAGAATCCAGGCCTACGCGGTATGCGCGAGGATACAAGAAGACCCGCACGAGCCAAGGAAAAAGCAAAATTAGCCCCCGACTATTTTGTCTTACCCGCTACGTGCAGGGGAGTGTCTAGCAGTTGCGCGGTATGTGTAGCTAATAAAATCTACAAAAACCCTAATTCTCAAAATTATAAATAAAATCTTCAGCTCATGGTTTGAGAGTTGGATTTCTTCTACAAACTTGGACGATTTTCGGATAGGAAGCTGCTGGAGCAATTAAGTTTGGAGCTTGCTAAGTATTTTAGCTTAATTTGGTTTGAATTTAGTTTGTTTTAAACATTGTTTTTCTTTGTTTTGATTTGATTCTTCTTCCTTTTCTATTCTAAACAATGAATATACTAATGTTAATGATTGTTTTGATAATTATGATGAATATGCTTGGCTAATTTCATTAGTAGTTGCCAAGGATATGTTGATTGCTTGATTTTATGTTTGAAATTGGTGTTTGACAATGATATAATTGATTGGTAGTATCTTAGGTAAAATCGAGACTTTGTATGATCATATAACATAACAATACAATGGTAATTGGTAATTAAAACAAGTATAGAGGTTATTTTTCTCCGAGTAGCTTAGATTGCATGTTTGAGTTGTTAGTTTTAGTGGTGTTTTGCACCTATGAGACCGAGAGGAGATTAGGTTAGTTGTCTATTGCGTTATTGGTTAGTTTTGTGGACCGAGAGGATGACCTTGGTTAATTGGTAGTGTCCATAGCAATTAAAGCATAATTGAGCCTAGTTTTGGAGTCTTAGTGCTAGACTTAGGCCGAGAGGAAAGTCGGGTACGGGAACCTTAAGACACGGGTAGGTTAGGTCGTGAGGAAACCAATCCCTTATGGATTTTGAAAGCCAATATAGGTAATTAGATAGGTGTCCTTGTTTTAGTGGTCCAGGCCGAGAGGATAGTTCCACATTACTTACCTACGCCGTTAGTTATCTAATCCATAGAAACCAAATCACCAATCTGAGTCCATGACCCAATTTCTACATAATTGATTACATGATACTATCCTAAGAGACTGCATCTTTCTCATCTGATTGTTTGCTACTTGTCTGATTGCTTGGATTGTTTTATTTGCTTGATATAATTAGTTTAATTAATTAATCTTAAAAAGACCAAAATACCCCTTTAAATAATTAGGTAGCATGACCCTTCTAAACCCGAGTGTGCCATTGGTTCTATCCTAGAGTCCTTGGACGATACTCGGTCTTACTTGCTTGCTATATCTGACCAGTACACTTGCTGATTGTGTGTAGTTAGTTTCTAAGCCGTTTTTATAAATACAGTTACTTGGCACGTTTTTCCATCGCATGAATCACACATCAATAACCTACCAGAAGAATCAGCATTTTATCTTTGTAGGCACCGAAATGAGCTCCCATAGCAAAACCAATATACCATAAAGGATCTCCGAGCGGTCTCCAAACCATCCCAAGGAGTCCTCCACAAGTGAAAAAGAAAAGCCTTCAGTTTCCTTCGCTAATTTCTCATACTTTCGCTCTTATACCACCTGAGTATAATGGACTGAAGACAAGATATTTCTTTATGATATTGTTTGAGACAATTTATAAAATGCAGTTGTTTCGATAACAAACATGTGACACCTCGCCCACTAGACCCGCTCTTCGGCTGGTCCAGGGGCGGCTATGGTAATGCAGGATTTGATTAATAGAAAAACTCAGAATACATGACTTACAATCTTTGTACATAACATATGCATACAACTATGTAGCGCTATCACACAAGTGCGAGTCTTTGATAGCCAATATCGTGACTTGATATCTATACCTGAGATTACATACATGATTTGAAAACGGTCATGTATAAATGTATAAGCTGGTGAGTTCGCATGTTTGAATATTAATTATAAAAACATTGGTAAATAGGTTTTATTAATCCTTATACACATGTTTTGAAGTAGCAGACAAAATCACTTGAAAACGTGTGTAATACCACAAGTTGATATCGTTTATAATATCAATGAAAACATATGTAAGGCCACATTACTATTTGCAAAATTGTTGATTAAACAATTTCTAGGACGTTATTACCATAAATGAACTGGCACCGAGACATCATATATTTTTGCCCCATATATGATAACCACAGATCATATAAGATTAGATCAATAATGCATACGCGTAAGGTAATGTTTCACCATATGAGGTTTATCAAACCCAGTGTACTACCCATTATTACACATCCACCCAATGTTAACAGTCCAGTGTGTAGAGGACCTTGATTATGTGGTATGAAACATTTATGTAATAACGGATAGTCATTGTGTCGTGTCTTATGAAAACGTAACTTTGTACGTATATGTAATCTTTATGAAACCATAACTTGTTTGTGTATGTAATCTCCCCCGTATTGTAAAACAAGTAAAAACATTAACAAGGTAAAGGGAGGATATTAGGGGAAGCAGTGAGTGGCCGTGAAACACACCTAACACGAGCGTAATCGAAAGATAATGAGAACAATAGAGAATAAGCGGTTCATGAGAAAACTCGTCTTCGTAAGAGTAGTAACGGTTTCTCGAGTGTCTCCGAAGCATTCCGAATTGAGCATAACCTCTCCCTATTTCTTATGTGTCTTTACTGGTGTTTTTGAGTGTTCGGGATCAGAGAAATCGATGCGAAATTATGAGATACGGAAGGAGGCTTTTATAGCCCTCGGCTCGCTTTTCTACGCGCTATGCGCCACCTGGTTGGCGTGGCCCTCCCATGTTTCTCCACGTGTTGCCTTGTCATTACCCAGAAATGCGCCACATGTCCAGGCGAATGCTACATGTAATGTGGTGCTGCACCGTGCCCTGGAGCGAATTGCGTAGTGACACATATCCTCCCACGTGTCATCGCGTGATGTATCTGATCTTGTATGACTTTTAAGTATTTTTACTTTTCCCGATTCGTTCTGACTCCGTTTCGCTCGTGATCTACGTTCACGATTTTCCATTCCTTATCTAACCTCATTGGTTCCACCTTTTAAAGAGGTGTTGAGATATCAGGTCTATGGAGCGGTGTATCGTTTTATGCTTATATGTCGTATTGTTGCTCGTATAGATATTTTGCTTACCTTAAAAAGATACGAAATATGTATTAGAATATAATAATGATATTTATATCATATAAATATTGGATTAAATTTATGTGATGATGAGATTACACTTAGTACAAGGTCGGAATTTGATTCGAATGGCGTCGGAAAATGACCTTTGTCATAATACAGATGTGGAAATTTATCTTTGAGAGGCAAGTCTTCGCATCATCTATGGGTCAAATAAGCTAGATAAGGTGATGCCCCAGTCAATAAGTTCTTTGTTAATTCTAGATATTCCCAACCGTACATTCGACATTGAGATGATGTGTTGTCACACCCTTAAATTCCCCGCCCCTGCTACCACCGCATGCGAGACGCGAGCTTGGTGCGTGATGTGTTCGAGGGTATATATAAAAATAAGGTCAACACTATCTAGTAATAAGGACAACCTAAACCGAACTACAACTATGGGCAAGTGTACCAGGCGAATGCAGAATAGCGAAGGTAAGTCCAGATATCGATCCTAGGGACACACGAACTCAATACTAAACCATAACCAGTAACTACTAGCCTAAAATAAAAGAATAAAGAAAATAAATATTCACAAGATTTGTTTAGAAAATTATTTTTGGATTTTGAAAGAAGTTTTAATAGTTAAAAATGACAAATAAAAAATAAAAGTCGGACACGGCACGATTAAAGTTGGGAAACAATCAATGGGGAAGTGACTACCTAGACTTGGAATCCTAAAGGAAGACTCAAAAGCTCTCAGGAATGAATCAAGGAATGGCACCGGATTCTAAAAATACGACTAACTCGGGAAACACTCAGAACGCCGAACGCCAGATTACGTGGTCAGTCTCACTAACACTACAAAGGAACCTAAGGGTCATGAAAAGCTCACCGGTATGAGGTTCAAATCTCCTCTCGGTTTCACCAAACAGGGATGTCTAAGGATTCAAATAATTGTTTTACTTGGTCAGTCTCAACAATTACAATACACGGGGTGTGTAAGGGTGTAAAGGAATCAATCTGAATAGGTTAACTATGACTTTGAATGCAAGATATCAAAAAGGAATAAACAGGAAACTCAATGATCATGCAATTTACCTGAAAATCCTAATAACACAAGACATACCAACACCCTATCTCATGGTCAGTCTCAAGGATGGTTAGCCCACTGATCTTAATCACTTCACAATTAATATCCTATGGTTTTCTATGGTCAAGCAAAACCACACTCAGAATTAAACACAAAGTTTAACCCTAAACTTGCAAAACTAGGTCAAACACAAAGTCATAAACCCAAGACTTACAAGAGGACATATCATGCAATATAAATAATAACCGTAGTCAAATAACATCAATAATAAACCCAAACAAATATTTATCATAGACAATCCGTCAAACCAATTAAACAAACCCAAAACTATATAAATCAACCAATAGTCATACCGAATCCAGGTAGCCTAAAAGATTAGCTACTCATCTCAATAGTAATAAAAATAATAAAGTCTAAGTTACCGTTCATTGAAAGATAATTTAAAATATAAATCGTTGACGGCTCAATAATAATGCCTTCCAATCTCTCTGATGTTTGTGTCGTCTCCACTTGCGGCTGTTTCTATCCCCCCGTGAACTCCTCCAACAATACTAGCCGTTTTCTCTAAATAAGATTCTCGATTCCTTTTTACGGCTCTCCCACTTTTCTTTTGACGGCAACTTCTTTTATATTATATTCATTCCACCGCTTTTTCTTCGTACCCTCAAACCTAAAGCCCAATGAACTATTTATTAATCTAAAACTAAGAGCTTCAATCCATTAATTAGTTGATCCAACCAACTTAGGTAGTCACTACACACGTTAATTGCAATTCACCTAAATAACCAAATTAACATTTAACTCTAATTTATCCAAGTCCATATTGATCCTCTTTTTTTTTTTATTATTTTCAATTCGGTGTGCAACCCTACTAATTTGAGTAAGCCCAATTCACTTTCATAACTTGCTTCGTTGCATCGTTTTCGCTCATCTCCACAACTTTAACTCTTGTGAACTTCTCAAGTCTTCACGGGTCTTAGGTTCTTTCATAAAATTAGTCGTTTAAACATAGGAACCTACAAAATAAGCGTAAACTAAATAAATAACTAAAGAGAATAAAAGCTACCAAAAACTAATAAAAACTAAATAAAAACTTAATAAACTACTATTAATAACTACTAAAAATATATACAAATAATGATACATCAGTGCGTGACCAGGATCCGAGTCACTGGTCATATTGAATGACTCTATATGATTATATAAAACATAATTGCATTCAATCATGACAACATTTAAGAAGTTTACTAGAGTTAACATTTGAATAATGCGGAAGCGTAAATAATTTTAAAATTTTGCCGAAGCGTTAAAGAAAAATCAAAAGTATAACACTATGTCTATCACACAACCACTCAAAACAAAGTAAATGTTTATGCAAAGAAAGTAAATGTTAAATCAAATGTTTTCAAAAGATGATGCATGCGACTCCTCCTGCTAGCATCTTACTCCAAAGTAGTGCATACCTTAGCGACCTGAGAAACATACATAAAAGTGTTAACCAAAAGGGTTTGTGAGTTCACAGGTTTATATCTGTTCAAAGAGTTTAACATGAACATATATATCAAGCATATAATCTTATTGATAGCTAGTCAAAGTTCGTATAATTATAGGTGTTGAATAACCGTAGCTGAGCGTTAATGCTATGCCTTCAGCCAGTGTCCATTTCACAAAACACTAACAATAATAAATCAAATAGGTCAATAAGCACCCGGTGCGACCTCCAGTCGCCCGAGTGGGGTTTGTCAAGCCCAATAGTACTATTCCATTCACCCCGTTTGGGAGCCCAAAATTAAATTCACTGTTCGAAGGACTTACACATGAAATGTAGAGAAAACACCCTAATTAACACGAGACTATAGAAATCGATATATGTCCTAAAGCAGTTTAGATAGTAGTATGTTTCTCCCCTAAAAGGAAAGAGTTTAAAATGAGGGACCGTCAGACTCAGCTCAACAGCTACGCGCTGCAACTAATTCGTCTTTTAGCAGTTCTGCTAGTTAATACCTAAATATAGATATTCCATAAGTTGTATTTTATATTGGTCCTAAGACTCAACATGTTATACCATTCCAAGTGATTGTTTTGTTTGGTAAATATTACATTTTTATCCTCTAGTTTAGTTTGACCCGACGACACATTGGTGACTTATTAGCTGTTTGTTTAGTTGTGTCTATAAGTATATTAAAGGAATTAGCCTTATCTCAAAATTTCCTAAAATAGAAGTTTCCATAAATAGACTGCTAAGTCAGGTAAACCTTATCATGTTTTAGCATTCCCTATCGTATGCTACACTTCAACCTAAGGTTTCCATAAATAAAAGGTTTCCTAAAATAGAAACTATCCAAAAATAGAAAGTCAAAGTCAACACACGAACAAGTTGTTCCTAACATGTTATCTAGCATCTAGCTCATATCCTAACATGCTACACATATCATGTCATCACATAGTTTTTATAAATAGAAAGTTTTCAACTAAGAAATAAAGTTTCCTATTATAGTAAGCTACCAATACAACTCATGTTTTTGACCAAATGACAATCCTTTCAAAATCAAAACATCCTATAATCATATAACAATACAAGTTCTAGCCTCAATTTCAGCTTATCATCATCATATGCAAAAAGCCCCAATTCTGCTTTACAAAACCTTACTTTAATTTTACAAACCTATGATCGTAATTGTTAATCATGAAATTTATCATTAAAACATGTTCACATACATCATATAAGACTATTAACATCAGCAATTTGACAATCCTAACACCAAAATAAAAAAACCCCAGATTAGTATTCATCACATAAACCTTAATTTTCTCAAATTGCAAGATTGATGAAATTGATCAAACATATACTAATGTACCATAAATATCTCATAAAAAACATCATCACATCATCAATTGATCCACGAAAAAAGAAAATAGAAAATCAAAGCTTCAAGAACCCTAATTCATCAATTGATCAAACTACCATGAGATTGGTTATGGTTTTATGTTCAAAACACTTGTTTAATCCATTTAACATCAAAACAATCATCAATTGGATGTCATAACATGAAATCACGAATTTCACTTAAACCCTAATTTTTTACTTACTTGTTCTTGAGATTTGACGGATAAAATTCAAAATTGTTAGCTACGGACTTCCTAGATACTTGAATCCTTCACAAATCACTCTAATCTTTATCAAAAATCAACAAAAAAAAAACTTTAGGATCTCTATGGTGACCGTCGGCTAGAGAGGGGAAGGAGAAGAGTGGTTTTGTTTTTTTTGGTAAAATGAAAAGTTTCCTTAATTGACTTTAAATACTAAACCTTTCAAATGGACTTTGGGCTTGGACTTGTCTATTGGGCTTTGGGCTCTGTAGCCCAAACCAAACATCTTAGTGGGTTGTTAGAATCAATAATCTACTACTAACTTGGCCCAATTCCTCTCATTAGTTCACTAGTGACGTAATGCGCGTTTTTTGCGTTTTATTCCGTTTGCTTTTGTTTTTGTCTTAGATGTTAATATTACTATCCAGAATTTTGTTCTATGATTGCCATAATTATAATAAGCTCATAATTGATTAGATTTTAGTTCACTAACGTTCGTGGATAAATGTCAGTACGTAATCCGACAATTCATAGTTTACCGAATTACTAACTGTTTAGAGTTTGTACACATTGTGCACCTTGTGTAATACATTCAGTCAGTCCTAATTAAACATATAACATATATAATAAGTCATAACAAGTAATATTCACATAATTGTAAGGTTAGGTTAATAACTTGAAAATACCGGATGTCACATGTGTGGTGTGGTGAAACTATCAGGATTGTATTTTGAAAGTGTTGTGGGCATGTCTTCGTATTCGTCGTTGTCCACGATTAAAAGCAACTGTTGAGGATGGAACTTGTGACCGAGAAGTACTTCTCAAGGCACTTGTACATATAAAAACTGTATTTGCATATTTGTTAGATGACATCGACATGTAACTAGGTAAGGAAAGGTTTTACTACTTCTTGGTAGGTTATGTAATATGGAAGAGGATGAGGGCAGTGTGGAAAATGTGGATGTGAGCTTAGCGGTGGATAAGGTTGTAGGACCGATAAAATGACAAGTTTTGACAATTAGAAACTGATCCTAATGACGTTTAGGTGATAGAAACACTGATCCTAGTTGACGGAAACAACCCAGATCATGGCATCAGAGTTTAAGATGAAAAACAGAAGATTAACTTTGACGTCTAAGCTCAAAATATCATTAACAATGGTTTATGCGAAGGAGAATACAATTTGGCAGAGTTTCGACTTAATGCTCTATTCTCTCTTATCATCTATGACAACAAGTCACCTATTTATTGCGTCTAGTATGCGAAATAGTTGACCTATACCAAACATGAGTTTGTTTTGCCTGGATCATGCGAAACAGAATTCTATTTTGCATGAACCATATGAAATAGTTCATTGTTTCACATGGAACACTTTTTGTTTTGCATTTACAAATGTAAATAATATAAACATTACATTGCATTTCAAAAAATAATTACAGACGACGGACATATATGACTCGAAAGTCTCCCCCTTGGACCTAGCAGCGATCTTCAGGCTTTCAAAAATCCGTTGTCGTCAACCCGACAAAGCTCTATAATCTTTAACATTAACGCTTGAGCTTCTCCTTGGTCTGTTTTTGGTTCAACCGTCCAAACCTCATGGATCCATTTGTTTGTTCAGCTGCGTCTTCACCCACCCATCTATAGAACCCAATATATCATTATTAATGGGTGTGTCGGTGTTTTGTATAGATTGACCCCATGAACCTGATCTGGAGCCCTTGCTAACACCCCATCCAGGTTCATCAGTAGTGACCATCTTTCGGGCTTTGTGCATGTTTGTATATATCATATGTGTCACAACCAAACCGATGGCGCAAACACCGGCGTGACTTGATTGTTCATCACACGAGTCACTAAGCGTTACAATATAATTAACATGCAAAATCCATTTTTTCATTCAAACCAAGTACGTTACATACTTCATGAGACATAACTTGAATTTATTAAATGAAGAAAAAACATCAAACATAATCTAATGATTTAATTTATTAAGTCTAGGTCCATACACCCGAGATTGTCATACAAGCATCAACTTAACTTGTACACATGTAAAATATAGTTTCAACTAAATGAATAGTTAGTGAGTCTTTCACGTAGCGATTAAAAAATTATAACAACATTGCAAGTTCTGTAATTTCCAAACACAATCAACCTAGATTATTTGATTAATTACAAATAAGTATGGTTCTAGGCTAATTCAAGTAGAAAGTTAAGCATATAAAAATTAATTTTAAATTTTAAGTCAAAGTTGTCGTTTATATTTATTTAGGTAATTTTAAATAACTATAAAGCATTGGTTCTAACTTTAATTAGTAAAATTATACGCATTGAAATATTATACCAAATAATTTGAAGGTATCAATGATGTTTTTAAGAATCTTAAAGATCTATAATTAACCGTAACTTTTATTTGTTTAAATGGTTTATTTAATTTATATAATTAAATAATCTAAACGGACTACATGATATATGTCAAATAATATTCTAGAAAATAATTTATATTTTTTGGAATTTTACTTGTATTGTTTCATAATTTTTTATAAAATTTTAAGTGATAATTGTTTTGTTTAAAATAAATAAACCTTCTTTTGAAATAACATTTATAAGAGTAGTGAAAATTTCCAGATTTTATTTTTATAATATAGGAATTTAAATTAGATGAATTTTGATACAAAGTGGGTAATTTTTTGCGTTATAAGAATTTCGATATGATTATTTAATGTTTAATCAAAATAAAATAATTAAAATAAAATCAAGCCCAAAAATGGACTGGAACTGGGGCTGAGCAGGACTCGAACCTGGATTCTGTGTGTGAGTGGTGTATGCTAAGCACTAGGCTAGCATGACTTACTTGAAGTGTGTTAGGATGAGCATTTATCTAAGCGATTGATCTATACTAATTCATGATTGAATAACAAAGAACAATCGTAATTTATGAAGATGATTTCAATAGATATCGAATGATTTCAACTGATTACAAAAGCTCCCTCTCAACTGATGATCTCTCAAAATTCTATCTTTTAATCAGTAATTGCTCACACACGAGCAAGTTCTATTTAAGGAGTTGAACGTCACCCATGATGTCACATCATGAAAGCAACATTAAACAACCTTAACTGTTGACTGTTAACTACTGATGGCATATAATAATAATAACTAAGAATATTACAATGAATAACTGAAAGTAAGCTAACTACTGACTATTCTAGATGAACAATTGATACAGACATCAGTTGTTCTTTTACAATTCTATAGTCTTCAGTTCTTCATGTCAGCAGTTGCTGCGTTATCAGTCTTTGTTTCTTTAGCTCATCAGTAGTTAAGTCGTTGAGGCTAGCTTTAATCAGATGTTCTAACCAAAGATCAACAGTTTTGGATTTATCAGTTCTTATATAATCTAGTAATCTCCCTTTGAACCGATGAAGCTAAATGTCTTTATTTGACCCCAGTTTGCAAGCTATTTGACCTTTCAAATCCAGAACAAAATTAGGAGCATCATTACTTGCATTCTGTAGGTTTAGTAACATCTAAGTTTCCAGATCTTCTCTTGGTAAACCCCAAATGGAGTACCATTCTTTGTAAAATACCCTTGAACCATTGAATCTTTCTATTATTATTTCTCCAGTTTGTTGGTTTAATCTCCAAGATTGAATTCTTGATCTGGCAGATGAAGTGGTGAACTTGGAGATTGGCTTGGAGGGTAATTCAGTCAACTTTACAGTTGACCTTCTTTGAGGGGGAGGAACCAAGGATCATTGTGGCCCGTGGAGAATTTAGTGCCTTGTTTGACTAGTCCTTACATTGGTTGATGTTCTAGCCAATGCAATCTTGTCCGATCCATATCCTTGAAGAATATCTTGTTTGAATTGTTCCTCTATGTGTCTTATAATAGTGAATCTCTTATTTTCTTTGTCTTGAATATGTGGGGAAGATTCACCGTTAGTTGATCAATAAGGCTTGAGCCAGGTGCACTAATGGTTGGATTTTGAAAAGGAACTATTTGACTCTGTAGTTGTTCCTGTGCACTCTTCTGGAATATCTCTGGTTTTTCTTTATTGAGTTGTTTGAATTTATTAAATTCATCATAGATGGTCATGTCACTCCACCTCTGGATGACTGTCTTTTTATTCCAGTTTATTTTTTTTTTATCAAGATTTCTTTTGTTCTTTTTCTTTTCTCCTGATCTGCTTTCTTCCTCTTTGCCTCCTTAATCCTTTTTATTACTTTATCAACTTCTATTTGTAGACTTTCAATATCCTAAGTAGCAAATGTTTCAACCTTGTATTTGCCATGATCTAAAAGGATCTTGATTAAACATTCTCTTTCTTTCTTATAAGCTCTGTCAAAGGCTACTAGTTTTTCTTGATAAACATTGATTAACTCATTACATGATAAGCCTTGAGGTTGCAAATCTTCCAGTGTTTTTATCTCTCTTTCATCCTCAGTCATGTGTCTCATTTTTATGATTTCTAGATCTAGAATATATCTTTTTGGAGAATAAGATTGTGACTCTTCAAGTGATACTTGGGGGACTGGAAACTTCATCTTCTTCCTAAATGATCAGTCTTCTTTTTCTTGGGATCATGTGAGAGATGAGCAGTGAATCCTCTGGATCAACTGGAGGTTTTGTTTAGAAGAACTGTTGGATCTATCAGCCTTGATGTTTTGTTTTTCCGTTTCATCTTGAGCTCTCTTTGCTCTTCTTTCATCATCCAATAGCTTCTCATTCTCCCTCTTTTTGACTTCATTAGCCTATTCTTTGAACCATGGAGCAGGTGGAGCCACACCTAAAATCTCAATTAGATGATTTTGATAGTTTTAAATTTCTCTTTTGACCTCTTTGAACTTGAAATTGGTAGATATTTGCATGAAGGCAATTTGTTCTTTAGTGGTGGAGAGAATTTTGTTTGTTGCTTGAGTTATGAGTGGAGTGACATTGGAAGTGATGAGGGAGGTTAATGGAGTAGTGTCAAAGTGAGGGTTTGACTCACTTTGAGAAGCTGATTGGGCTGGTGGACTTTGTGGTGGTGGGGGAGGTGTGTTTAGGGGATCCTTTGAAGAGGATGCCAACTAGAGGTTTGTGTTGGGGAGTTGGACTTGAGAATTCAAGGCTTTGAGGACTATTTCTGCTAAAGAAGTCATCACAGCCTGAATTTGTGAAACTGAAGCCGTCAGTTCTTTTAATTGTTGCTTTGAACCATCATCTAACTTAATGGAATCATCTGATTCCCTGATAGTGATATCAGTTTGTACATGACCTGGATCCCTCCAGTGGTGTCATGCGCCCTTTGTTCTTGGTACTGGGACTTCAGGTTCAGTCATGATGACATCATCACCTGTTGCCATGGGTGATGTCTGATCGATGTTAGCATGCTGAGTTGAGTTAATGAACAGAGCGACATACATGCTAGCATCATGCATAGAAGGAGACAAAATAAGTGGATCATGTTGTCTACTTGCATCCTCAACTCCTAGGTTATCCAAGAACTCAAGTGCTTCAATGATTTGAAGGGATTGCTCCATTGTGGTGTGTGAAGGAGCATCAGTATGAGTAGCACTTGGTTTTCCTGTGTGTCAGAGAGTATGGGTTGGTGTTTGGATTGGGGAAGGTGTGTGAGAAGCAGATTTACCCGAGGGAGAGTGGGTAAACAACCGATGATCAAGTGATGCATCAGTTGTTGATGTGGTGTCCCTTTGGGTTTCCAAAGGAACCTGTTAAGAGATTTTCAATGGGGTAGTGGTTGGTGAAGATGTTACAACTGTAGGAGAGGACGTTTCCTCAGTTGTTTGTAGTGGTGTGGTTTCCATAGTCACCTAAGGCATCTGATCCTCCTAAGGTGCCTTTTTGGGTTTAGATTACTTTTTGGGTTGAGGAGGAGTGGAGGCGAATGCTTTGCGTTTGGTGGGTGCCTTTTTAGGATTGGGAATGGTGGTAACTGTGGGTTCAGTGAGGGTAGGATTATCTTCACTGTCAGCTTGGTCAGTTGTTTTGGAAGGTGTATTCATTCTTCAAAAAAATTTGTTTGTCAATGACTTCAGAAAATGATAAATCACCTTTAAGGCATTCATATTTTAGTAAATGAAATAAGCAAGCCATTACTAACCATGGAAATACCAAAAAATTATTTTTAGTATCCCTGTGATTATTCACAAGTAGATAAAAAATAATGTGTAAATATTTAATTTTATTATCAGTGAGGATAGCATACATAACATATTGCATATCCTTTGGCATCTGCTCCCAACATGTTGATTTTTGGGAGAGACACTGTACAATGGTGTGAAACAGAAATTTGTATTTTGATTCAAAATAAGGTTTTAAAAGAGTTTTCTGTTTCAGGTTACCTTGGTAGTCACACTCTAGAAAAGTTTGATGCACCAGCCCCATTGCAAATGAATTTGGGCTCTCAGAATCAGCCAGTTTTAAAACAGTTGAAATGAGAGCTTGAGAGATTACTACCTATTTACCTGCGACGGGAAGTGAGACTTGTCACTTTTTCTACTGTTTCAGTGGTTTGAGCATTCATCCGGAACTCATTTAGGGAAATGATTGAGATTTGTGGATTGATGGTTAGAATGGTGTGAAATTGAGATTTAACTAGGAGGTCAATTGATTCGTGATATTGAGGGTAATCGGGTGATTTTTGAAGATATGCGATTAGATTATGAACGAGTTTCAGTTTAAGTGGCATGGTTGTAGATGAGAGTGTATGATTTGCAGATGATTGAGAAAGTTGCGTATGTGAGTATTGTGCGAATTTGAGAGACCTATGTGTTTGCGGGGGAAGATGATCGTTGTCAACGGTCGAATTTAATGAAGAACTGAGGAAAAGTGCTGATTTAGGGTTAAGAACTGATATTTACAAGGTTTATGAATAACAACTGAGAGGCGAACAACCACTGATATGATAAGTACTGATGGGTTGCTTGATCAGTGGTTTAGAAAACAACTGATGAAGTTATCAGTTGTTAAGAGTTTTGCGATTAAGGCGCAGTTGTTATTGTCAGTTGTTTGAGAACAACAGTTGTTTTATTTAAAAGAAAATTCACAAAATAAAAAAAATAAAATAAAAACTGTTGATTATTCTTGCAGATTTAACATACCTAATCTAATTACAAACTTAGAAAAGGTTGTTGTGTCTAAAGGTTTTGTAAAAATATCTGCAATTTGATCGTGTGTTGAGACTTGCTCAGGGATTATCAGTCCCTTTTCATAGCAATCTCTTATAAAGTGATGTCTTATTTCAATGTGTTTTTTTAGTGATAGACATGAATTTTAATAATGTTTTTGGCTGCTTCATTGTCAATTTTCAAGGGTGTTTTAAGTTCCGTGATACCAAAATCCAGCAATTGATATTGTATCCAGAGAAGTTGTGCAGCACATTGAGCAGTTACAATGTATTCTGCTTATGCTATTGAATTTGATACAGATGTTTGCTTTTTGCTCTGCTAAGATACCAAACATTGTGCAAAGAACTGACATCCACCAGATGTGGATTTTCTGGTAAGAGAGCATCCTGCATAATCACTATCTGAAAAACCAACAAGCTTACAAGATGTGACGCCCCAAATTCCATGGGCTCGCCAATTCATCGGATTTACACCAAAGCACTATGATTTAACAGAGATTACACAGCAGCGGAAAATAAACTTCATTATATTTATATCAAAGTGCTACATACATTAATTATCAAATAATTTACATCATATTTCACTAACTACTGCCAGCATTCTAACTACGTCCGCTAATGCCTTCGAGCTATCCCATCCATTCACTTGCATCCCGATGCTTCACCTGCATCTGATATGCATACTTAAAAACGTCAGCTTACGCTGGTGAGTTCTAAGTTTATAGTTAACTCATCTCTTTCGAGACATTTACCAATATCCCATACAATATATTATATAATATAATATTCAACCAACCCATCATCATTCCTTTCATTTGTAAAAGACTTTAATAAGTAATTAGTCGTTCTAATGTAACTTTCTACAAGAACCGTTAGTTTAGGGACGAGCTGATCCCTCTCTCCTACGGTCGTCA
>WOUH02006360.1:0-18107 GCA_009936405.2 Stevia rebaudiana
AATGGAAGTACATCGTAGTTGAACTTATAAGAAACTAACCGTTGGATCAATACATGAATCATTTCAAGAATATGTAAACAGTATCAAGTATAATTGGGGGTTGGTGCGTAATAACAAGGTCTTGTAGAAAGAAATAGAGTCTATGCAAAAGTTATGTTAAATCGACAGAGGTCGGTAGATAAACCTAGCGATATAATAGTTAGACAAGCGGTACTGTCCAGACCTGCTGCGGTGGGGAACACTGCTCTGGTGGAGAGTAGCCCTGAAATATGGGGTAGCTGATCAGTTGACTGTTTAATTAAGGTTGGTGACGACCAAACCAGAGGGTATACGTAGCCCTAAAGGACGGGCTTGATAAACTAAGAAATTGCTCAGGTAATTCCGTTGGTATTTGAAACTAACGAAGGTCCCGAGTACGTTGGTGCTCGGTTGGACAGAATATGATTGCATATTGACTAAACTATTTCTATAAACATATAAAATCTGTTATGAATTTATAAGATAAGTGTAGTACTTGTCACAAGTTGATAGAAGTGGGTAGATAGAAGTTAGCTTATACCTATATTTAGATATGGGTAAAAGAAGTATTGTGATGTATTATTAATAAATAAAAACCTAGAACTCACCAGCGAAAGCTGACTTGTTTTAGCATGCATACTAGGTGAGTTTGAAGGTTATGCAGGTAATAAGGAAGCATGATCAAGAAGCGGTCATGAAGGCATCTGGATGGCTACAAGAAGATGAGAAGAATGGCATAGATAGTGTTGTATTACTGTTATGTAATAGATATTTTGTAAAACTTGGTTTGCAATAGTAATGAAATAGAAGTTTTAATTCCGCTGCTTTTGTATGTCTCTGACTAAATCATTGCTATTGTGTAAATCCGATGAGTGACGTCACCTAGGGGCCAAGTCGGGGAGACGGGCGTCACAGTGGTATTTCTTGATAAATTATGTAGGATTAGATAATTAAGCTTAGTTGTGTGATGTTCATATTTATTGATTCCATTTAAAATAAATTGTCATGATTTTGGGTTTTGATTGTCGGTGGTTGGGTAAGTGGACAAAGATATTTGTAATCTTAGTTAATGTAATAAGATGTTTTGAAATGAAATGTTTTTAAGAAATCAATTGTTAGTGTACGTATTTTGTCCCGCGCGCTACGGGCGGAAAGAGATACAGCTGCCATGCGACGCGCGAGAGCACCTAAATCGACCAAAACCTGCTTTTAAGTTGTATAAATTGAAAGCTAATTAGAGGTTTTTAGGGTTTGATTTCTTCTGCACTTTTGGCCAATTTTGGAAGAGGAAGCAACAGGGATCATCAAGTGTGAAGCTTGGAATCGTTTAGTAGCTTAATTCGGTAGGTTTTAGTGTGTTTAGAATATTGTTTGTTTTGGTACAATTCTTCTTTGTTTATGTTTTGAAAGACCATGTCAGTAATATATATGATTGTTTTATTGTTTTCAATGATGATTGTTGGCTAATTTCATTAGTTGTTGCCAAGGTAATGTTGATTGTATGATTTCAAGTTGAATATTGGTGTTTGGACAATGATAATTAATATTGGTAGTAATTAAGTTAAAATACATACCTTAATTGATCACATAGCAGTTAGGTAATGGTAATTGTTAATGAAATCAAGTCTAGGTGTCATTTGTCTATGAGTTGCATTGATGTCTTGGTTAATTTGCTAGTTTAAGTTGCATTTTTACGTCCTTGAGACCTAGAGGGTATAGGATTTAGTTGTCTATTACAGGGTTTGTTCATTTGGGTGGACCGAGAGGATGACCTAAGTTAGTTGGTCTTTTCATTAGCTATGAAAGTTTGTTTTGATTATTGTTTTGTAATCTTTAGTGCACGATTTAGGCCGAGAGGAAAATCGGGTGCGAGATACTTACATTACGGGTAGGTTAGGGCGAGAGGAAACCTAATCCATAGATTTAGGGTACTAACAAAATCAATCTAATAGGAGTCTTCGTTGTAGTGATCCAGGTCGAGAGGAACATAACTTACATATGCCATTAGTTGACTAATTAAAAGAAACCGAATCACCAATTCTTGAGTTCATGATTCATTATCACTTGATTGATTGCATGATAATAGCCTAGGTAGCTACCATTTTCTCATCTGATTGTTATTTGACTGTTTGCCTGCTTGTTTGACTATTTTTTACTACTTAATTGTTAAAAGACAATAATACCCCTAGATCTATGTTGCATGACCTTTCACCTTTCTGAGTATGCTTGTGGTTCTGTCTATTGAGTCCTTGGACGACACTTGGTCTTTCCGTTTCAGCTACAATACGACCAGTACACTTGCCATTTATGTGTGGATTTGTTTGATCGTTTATTATAAATTTATTACTTGAGTTTTCACACCATAATCACGCACATAAAAGTGTTTATTCTTCCTTAGTTTGATGAAGTATATATGAGAGTATATTATACCTAAACAAGTTTTCTTCCGCTGAATGAAAGAGATTTAGCTATCTCTTGTAGTTTGATGATAACTTTTAATCATAATGTTATCACTGTTCTTTTAATTACTGCATCACATTTTTTCATTTTAGCTTATATATATATATATATATATATATATATATAATATGAAAGACTCACCAACTATTCATTTAGTTGATCAAAATTTATTTTACATGTGTAACAGGTTAAAGATTCAAGTTGTTTGACAATTTAGGAAGCATGGACCTATATTAATTAATTAGAACTTATTATGTTTTATTGCATGTATTTCCTTTGAAACGATATATTTTCTTTATTATCCAATTCAATGAAATAAACATTTTTGGATGTTAATATTATTGTAATGATTAGTGGCATGTGTGATGAACAATTAAGTCACATCGGTGTTTCTGCCACTAGTTGGGGTGTCACAGATTGGTATTAGATTCGTGTTTATAGGGATCTAGGTTATTAGTACCAAGACTAGATTATATGCATATCTTATTCTGTTAGTCCCTTATCAGGATCTAAAACTAATATCGATCACTAAACACAAAACAAGTTTGTGGAATGGTATTGTTTGTGTGCAAGAACAATAAGATGAACAAGAAACAACTAAGACAGACTATCTTTGTATATTCAATATGCACTCGGTTTCAAAGACCGACTGGTACACAAGTAAAAACAAGACTCTGTGTGATTCGTAACTTGTTAACCTGATTAATAACCACAACCGAGTTTATATACTACTCGAATACAAATGACCTCGGGCCCAATACAACTAAGTAGTCAACTAATAACTCGTTAACCAAATGTACTCTCAAGAGCAAAAACTATGTAAATAAAGAAACATTAAAATTTATTCATGACTCAATAATCTCCCCCCTTGTATTATGTTTCTTGTGCTTCCTCAGTCTGCTTATCTTCAGAATCAATTGTCTCGTCACTTCTAGAAATATTTGGGTTAAACATTAATGATGATACACCATCCATTCCACAGCCCATGCACTATGTCTGATGGTTGCCCGTACAGTTAGAATAAATTCTAGTGCATCCTCAAGATGATCAGTGTCAACTTTGAGATCCTGCTTGATTAAATACTTCAAATCTTTCTCCCTTAAACACATCAAATCAACTTGGTCATAGAATAAGTACTCAATATCACCACAGTTGATTAGAACTCCATATGTTTGCTCATCAAAAGCCCAAAATTTGAAACCATCAGGTGCTCCTTCTAGCATATCAGGCAAAATAGGAACTTTCTTTATCTTCTTAGTTGGTGGCCATTTAATCTCAACAACATCCAAATCAATAGGATTTCCTAAAGAGTTGGTCTTCTTGACAGTTCTTGACACAGCAACTTGAAAATCTATAAACCCAACATTAGCATGCTTTTGAAGTTATTCAAACCACATATGCCCTTTTCGAATGTTTGTTGGATTGTGGAAAGGCTTTCGTGAAACTCAGACAAATCCACCGTAGTGAATGACTTGAAATCAGCTTGATCTGCATAATATTCCAATCTTTTTTACCCTTCTCTTCTCATCCACCACAGACTCTTAGTCTTGTCAAACGCCCAACATAAAATACCAGACCTATCACCTTCGAAGTTAAACTGGTTGTTATCCACATCAACTGCATATCTGGTAGGATGAAACACATGTACATCCTTAGCACCTTGAGCCACCATGTTCCTCACAATCATTAACTCTCTCCTCTTTACAGCACTAACCAAAAATCCAGTACCACCCTCAAAGTATTTCTGCATCATTTTAGTTTTATAATTGGTGCGTTGAATGAATGATACTTGAGTAGCTGCTGTTTCAGCTTCAGACATAGTAGCTTTCGCTGTATCTCTCACAAAATCACCACCGAGTTTATCTTGCAACTTATGTTGCATATCTAGCACGATGGCAGACAACTTACCTAACTCCGTCTCAAGAGATTCTATCTTCTTATCTTTAACATCATTCTCTTGTCTCAACTCAACAATAACCACACTGTGAGACATAGACTCCTGTTCCAGCTCAAACGCCCACTTTTGTAATTCAACAATATCGATCGGTTAATCTTCAGGCAATACATTCTTCCCTTTGTCTGGGCGAGTACTTTGACCTTGTTGGAACCCCGCATCAACCTCAACTGACCCAGCTCAAACCCACTAACAAAGCCTCGCAATTGAATAACTGATTCTGTGGGCTGCGTAATCGTAGGCTCGGTAAGAATCACCGTTGGAACTACAGGTATAGTCAGAAGTGACTGCTCTGCACAGTAATGATGTGTTGTAAAACACATTAGATTTCTCGCGTAAATAGAGTCTTTTGTATAGTTATTTATATAGTTTTGTATAGTTTTGTGTTCTTATCGTTCATATACTTAAAATGTTTGTATTTCTCAGGAGTTCGTGTTTATGATGATAGTCTAGAGCTTAAAAGCACAAGGAACGAGCACCCGGGGATAAACGAGATGAAAGAATGAAGTTAAAGTGAAAAAGGTTGATATCTAGCCGCCCGCGGTACGCGCGAGTGAGGAAGGTTATTAGTTGTGGTTTTAGTACACGGGTTAGACCGAGAGGGAAACCGGGTGTTAGAATACGCGTTATAGGTTAGGTTAGGCCTAGAGGAAACCTATACCACTATTTATGATGCTCAATTGTTGATTTAGAAGTGTCTTGAGTTGAATGATTTAGGCCGAGAGGAATATTTAACCAATTTGACTTTACACTAATAGTTAAGTAATTAATAGAAACCGAATCCCAATAGATGAGTCCAATGGCATGTTAATTGCATGATAACTGCATGATTGGAGCCTAGGTGACTACCTTTTGTTTGATTGATAGTTTATTGCGTGTTAATTGCTTGTTGGACTATTTGGTTGAGTTTATTGTTGAGTTTTGAGACTTTGACCACAAAAACTAACTAGGGTGCATGATCCTATCTAGCTCTTGAGTTTGCCTTGGTTCTATCCGTGGATCCTTGGTTCGATACTCGGTCTTACCTTACATACTACAATCCGACCGGTTCACTGCCGTTTGTGTGTCTGTTTGATCGTTTTATTTATAAATTTTATTACTTGACTGATTTACCCCTATGATCACACACATCAGCAATAGTTAGATCAAATTAGATTTACTTTCTTATTAATTTCAAATTGATAACATGTTCAGTTGATTTTGTTCAACGAGTGATGATTTCGAATTTTGGATCAATACAGGGTAATCGGCAAAATCAACGGTGATTTTGCGAATCGTTAGATGAATTAACAATACAAATATGAAATTATCAACCAAATCAACCATCGAAGCGATAGGGAAGCTCACAACATTGATATGAAGTCTATCAAAGAAAATCAGATATCAATGGAACAGTAAACCCTAAAATAACGGTTTTCGGCTTGAGAAAGAAATTTGTGAATCGGCTCACAATATCTATGATCAGACCAATCACAAATCAATAACTTGATAAGTAACCTAATATGCTTCAATTTAACAAACAATTTTAAGCTATGAGTATGATAATCTCAAAACACACAGTTTCACCAAGAACACGCAGTGAGATATATCAATCAATTCATGTCAATTTATTTGACGAATTTATTAGATCTATATTAGATTATACTTTGCTATATGATTGTAAGCTACGATTAGCTTTGGATCGTAGAAATTACAACTTCAGATTTTGTATTACGTAAGAAATCAAAATATCGAGCATAAGGCTCTGATTCCAATTGTCAGGATCGATCTAATCAATAAGTCATGATTTCAATCAATCTCTAGGTGGAAACAGGCAATTGATTCAAGCTAAGTATGATATGAATCTAACTCAAACAAACAATCACAGCAAGTAATCAAAAATGAACTATAGATATGAATATTCAAAGCACTTGATTTGATTGATTTCAATAATCACATAATTACAATTGTTTGTGCGTGTAAAAGTGTGTAAAAGCGTCTGAAAAGCATATGCACTACTTTTGTTATAGGCCTATTTATAGGCAAAATCAATCTAACCTAAATGCTCTAACGGTTTAGTACAAACAGAAATAATGACTTAACATGACATCAGTTATACATGTATGTCATAACTAATGTCAGAAACAATATTTACATGAAGAAATTAAACCAAGTCTTTTACATTAGCAACGGACCATATCTTCATCGGTAATAGTCTTTTACAGCGTATGTACTGCAACCTTTGGTCATCAGTAATGCCATTTACTTTTGGCATTACTTAGAAAATCTCTAAGTCCATATCCCATCAGTACTGATATTTGAACGTCAGGACTTGTAAGATGTGCGTCAGTAATGGGATCAACTTAATCAACAACATTGGTAGAATCATCAGCATTGAAGACAGAACATCAGTAATAGAGAATTGCTTGTCAGTAATACTCAATACTCACATTCAAGTGTTTTGATTAACACTTGATTGTCAGTATTGAACTTTAAGTAATGTATCAGCAATTGAGGCTTCTTCATCCGCAATCATGTTTGTTCACCAGTATTGCTCTTGTATAACGTCAGCATTCCTCTTGACTTCCATGCTGAGTTCTTGTCAGCATTCAGCTTTAGTCGTTAGTATTTCCAATTTACTTGTCAGCATTGAAATGTTTATTCATCACTAATGCTTAATACTAATAAGTGTTAGAATTTCATTAACTATCAATATTTATCTTCGGTTAAAGCATCAGCAAAGGAGATAACTTCATGAGTACTACTCTTTGATCTTTATCAGCAATGTTGTTTTGTGTGTCAGTAATGCAGATTTGGTCATCAGCACTTCTCTTTACTTGATTGCTTCCATTGTAACTGCATCAGTAATGCTGATTAAGCTGTCAGCATCTGATTCTACTTTGTAATCCTACACAGATAACCATAAAAACATAAGACAGACATATTTCTTAAATGAATAACATATATAGACAGATTTCCAGAAAACAAGACCATGATGTGTCATCCGTATTGAGCTTGTCAATACGTTCACATTTGACATGGATTTGGATCAAGTTAATCAATCATCAAGTGATAATCTGTTGAAACAAATAAGACAGAAAGAGAAGAGTTAGAACTTTGCCATCATTATATGGACTTAAAGAAACGATGCTTTGATGGCTTGATGCATTGTTGGAAAGCCATCTATCTCCAAAGATTGACTTAACTTCAGTGAGTCGGCTTAATCCAATAGGATTTCTTTGCTAAACACTGAGTTTCACGGCCCCTTTTTATAATTCTTATTGGTTTTGAACTTAATCAGGGGAGAAACATATCGGAAAAGAGATGTTTATTTTATGATGATTAAAAATGTGTGTTTTATGTAAATTTTGATGTCTCTGAGTTAGTGTAACCTTGTTCTCGGTAAGAGTCTCCGGA
This sequence comes from Stevia rebaudiana, assembly GCA_009936405.2. NCBI lineage: Eukaryota > Viridiplantae > Streptophyta > Magnoliopsida > Asterales > Asteraceae > Stevia > Stevia rebaudiana. Next base: position 7,829 of record WOUH02006360.1, read on the forward strand.
GGGGATTCGTTCCTGCAGTCATAATCATTAGTCTTGAGATTAAGACCACATGGTATATTGGTAGATCTATCGGGTTGGACAACCCACACCTCGGGTAGTTGGCATGGACCTTGTGTAATGGGAGGTATATCTGTGGAGGGATGTTCACATCTCTGTTTTGGTTTGATTATGAGCTCTTGTTTGCGATTTGTCGAAGGACTTAGCTCGTCTACGATCTTCACTAACACAACATATTTTGTCATCACAGTTTGTTTTTCAAGATAAATTGTTTTATATAATTGATATATCATGTGAACTCACAACCCTTTTGGTTCACACGTTTTTACTTTGGCATGTTTTTCAGGTAAGTAAGCGAGCGAGGGGAATGGGATCAGTTTTTGGTGCAAACTGCATATTGGGATGCTTAATCTAGGACCGTTCATAATAAGAAGCTATTGATTTATGTTTGTTTCAAAAATTGGTTATGGAATTTTATAACTAATGATGTTTGTAACAATTAACAACTTCTTTTTAAATTTAATATTAAGTATCCTTGTTTTAAATACGTTGTGTTTGCTAAGTCTTCCACGACGGGTCCGGGGTGTGGCAGCTGATATAGATGAAATCAATTTGGTGAAAAAGTTTTCTGTTCGCACGACCTAGCCTTATTTGGGTGATCAGTCCTGACGACAGTCTTTGGGATAGGTCATTTATTAAAACGAAGTCATTTTGTTTTCAAATAAATAAAAAAGTTTTAAAAAAGAAAAAAACCATCTCCTGACAACAAGTCGTCAGGATAGGTCAACCAAAACACATGAACGGGTATTCACTTGTTTTGGCACTAGGTCTTAAAAAATTGGCTGAAAAAAATCTTGACATATCCCTACAACAATTGTCAAGTTGTCAGGATTGTTTTTCTAATTATTTAATTGAGTGAAAATATTAAATTAGTTTAGTTATATACTTCCTATTCGACAACTATTTGTTAGGATAACCATTATTTATATATATAATTTTTATTCTAAAATATTGCATACACATGCAAATTAATACATACATGCATATCACACATGCTTACATACATACATGCTTACCAACTTAAATACATACAATCACACAAACATGCATAATTACATACATATGGATACATATACTTATACACATACATACTTACATACACACAAACATGCTTACATACATACATAATTACATACTTGCGTACTCATGCATGCCTACATACAAACTTACATACACAAACACATCCATACATACAAAGATAATTATATGCACACACATAAACACAAACATGATTACATAATATATACATGCTTAAATACATACACGCACATGCTTACATATATGCATATACATATACATGCATAAACTCATGTTTACATAAATACACATAAGTATACATATACTTAGATACTCATACATACTTACATACACACTACATTTATTCATGCACATATAATCTAGAGCACATAATTTATACATACATACATACACACATACTTTTAACACACATACATACATTCATACACATGCTTACATATATACATACCACTACAAAATATCATTTAGTGGCACACATTTTGAATGGCATTTAGTTTTTGTGCCACTAACTAAGATGTAGGCACTTTGTGTATACCAATTTTTTTGGCACTCAATTTTTGTGACATTTAAAAGGCCAAAAATGTTTGTGTGGCACATTGAAAAAATACCACTAAAAGGCTTTAGCGACACCAAATCTAGTGGCACTTTTTAGTGTGCCTCACAATCTTGAAAGGGCTTTTAGTGCCACTTTCTTGGTCTTTTGTGGCACTTTTTGTATGCCACTAAATGGCATATTTTTTGTAGTATACATACATGCATACACACACATGCTTCCTATTAACATGCATCTACAATCATACATACATACATTTATACACATATACTCTAGCACACATATATGTATATATATACATACAACCTTTTAACACAACATACATATATTTATACACGTGCATACATAAAACACATTTATAAATAAAATCAAAATTAACAATAAACTGTTTACGCATGATTACATATATACGTACTCTATGTTTTTTTATTCGGTTATACTACAAAAAGAAAAAAAATAAAAAAAAACCTTGTTGGTACTCCTTATAACATGTTATCCGGAAACCTCAAGTTATTTTTTATAATTTTTGTAGACATATATACAGTTTGCTATAACAAAAATGCAAGTCTATCCGGACAGCTTTATGTCGGGAATACTCAAGTTTTTTTAAAATATATATTATATTCGTATACTAAATAATAAGAAAATTCATAAAGAAAACTTATTTTCAATCCCAACAACCCATTGTGGGGAAGGAAAACCTTTAACTTTTTTTTTTTTAATTTGCTATCAGGTAATTAAAAAAAATCAAAGTTTTTTTAACCTATTTCACAATATGTTATCGGGAAAAAGATTTCAATGCTAGTTAGTTTGACTCATCAATCAACGAACGCCACCTTGGATACGCCACTCAAGGAATTAGAGTCTACCCTTTCCCGAAGACATGGTGTCGGAAAAAGTGAGATACCACCGACGACTACTGTTGGCGGGATAGGTGTAATCGGGAAAATTAGAATTTCTTGTAGTGCATCTTCATTCGATAACTTATTATACAGTGATACATAATTTTTGGAGTGAATTACTATTTTAGCCCTTGTGGTTTTTCTGTTATATTTGTTTAAGCCCAAAAGAGAGTCTAATAGCGTATGAGCCCCTGACATTTAAACTTATAACTATTTTGGCCCCTAGATCTACCAATGTTACATTACTAACATTAAAAAGGCATCACAAGCTAGGCAAATTATGGGCAAAATTGTCAAATATGCATTCCCTATCGATTGTAACTACAATCAGTTAATACCCAAACCCACTGGAACTCATGTTTTGCACCTAATGTCATTCGAAAATCGATTCAAGAACATGGTGATTTACAAATGTGATTTAGGGGTGCTAACCTGATGCAATCTCAATTGGAAGACTGCAATTGGGTATAGAAAGTGATCGCAATTGAGTAATTCATGAACAGCAAGAAGAATGACTTTAATTATCAATTACAACGATTACATCTCAAATTGGATGAGTTTGCTCAAATAGTGACAAACTAAAACGTCAAGTGCAAGAGCCATGGGAACTTGATTGATGAAGTCAATATGCTTATGGAAACAATCTCAATGGAAGCCATGAAAGTGAAATCAAGCCTGTTAGAAACGTTAGCAAGGCTACTAGGTGTGAAGATAGTTAAGAATATAGTTGGCATCATATTGAAAAAAAATGGTAGTTGGATAGTTGTTACAATTATTGTTTGGAAATCGATTTGGCAGTTTGGTCTAGATGATGTAAATATAAGGAATGTTCAACATTATATAAAAAATTTTATGCTCCTGCCGTGTTAATAAATGATGATACAATATTGCTTACTGATTTTGTTACATTGGTGGTAGAAGGCTGCTTTGGAAGGTAACGTGCGAGCAAACTCAGTGATAATCACAAAAAATATTATTCTACTAGTAACATTTATGATTAATCAAGAGGCTTCTGTTGCTAGTGACTTCTTTCAAGTCAAAGCAATATTAAAAGAGGTTGTATACATGGTAGAAGGTATGCTACATCATTACTCATGAATTATCAATATTGGTATTCAAGTACATAAGAAGTTAAAAACGTGGCTAGTTAAGTGGTATTGGAAAGACATATTAGAAGGCTGATATTTTATTTTATTTTATTTTTTTAAGCTTATCATCTATGTTATATTGAATAGAACTATGTATTTGATATGGTTGGAATAAAATGTCCATGTTAAGTTTTCTAATTTTGGTTATTAGTAAAGACCAAAATTTGTTGTTGGGGGTGGGTATGTTATATTGCTTTTTTTATTTCCCCCATTGTCATCAAAGTGGTTGCAGCATCCTGAGTGCACCAAGTATTGAATTCCATTACATCAAGTCCTTGAGAATTTATAAGGGTTAAAGGGTCAAAAGCAGTATAGTATGCTAACAATGGTTAATGGGTGAAAAACAGATTTGTGCAGTGTGGTTATAGTGTCAAAATTTGCTAATTGTGGTTAATGGGTCAAAATCAATTTGTGCATCATGGTTAAAAGGTCAAAATTAGTTAAGTACGGTTAATGGGCCATGAAAACAAAGAAAAAACTATTAGACCATGTTAGACACTTCACGAATACTCCATCAAATAAAGACAACGTTATTAGTTAAAAAAAACTCACAATAAATTTGTAAGGATTGAATATCTAGTTTTTGCAACGCATTACCACAATGTTAGCAATAGCAATGTAACACCATGTTAATGTTAAGACTTCAATTAAACCTTACGATTTTCAGATGCAGTAGAAAACATCGAGAATGTCGTTAAAAAAATAGACGTAGTAAAAAAACAGTATGGAATTTCATGCCCATGCGTGTAGGGTTTTGATTGTATAAACATGAATACTAGTCAATTAATTTTAAATAAATTATGAATGACCAAAAAGCCCCTCAAGTTAACGTGTTCAGTTACTGATGTTAGACCCGGGGGCCAAAATAGTTATAAGTTATGTCAAGAGCTGATTCGTTGTAAGATTTTTTTTTTGGGATGAAATAGTTAAATAAGACAAACCACAAGGGCCAAAACCGTAATTCACTCAAAAAATAATGATTTTATTACATATGAGTGTCTAGGTTTCTCAGCTTAAACGAGTTGTTATTCTATCCTTCCCCTATATATACATTGCAAATAAATGAAAAGTAATAAATTATGGATAGTTGGATCCGTTCTTTACCAAGGGCAATTTGTTCCAATGGTACATGGGTACTTACCAAATGGGAGGTCTCATGTTAAAGCTTTGCTTAAAGCATAAAATTTTAGGGTGAGCCAGAAGATTTTCCCACAAATTAGAATTTCTCTTGGATTGTAGCGACAGGGTCATCACGCTTTTAGTGATTTGTTGGGTAAAAGACTGATTTGTTAAGCATGGTAAAACTGAGTAACCGCAATATTCGCCCTTCAAAAAGAAAATTTACGCACAAAGGACTACCGTCCAAGCATGCCGATAATTGACTCTCTGACACACCCCATTAAGCTTTGCCTGGTTGAGATGGTTAGCAATAGATTAGTCCTGTGATTGTGTCCCAACGGTAAATCACCCTCCCTCCCTAGTGGAGGTCAAGGGTTCGATTCCCATCTCGAGCATATTCAAAGGACATCTGGGTGATGGGTTGAATCAGAGCTTTATCCCAGGTTCAGACCTGACGGGGGGCGAAGGTTTACGGATTCCATCCGGTTCCCGTGCATCTGGGGGTGTGGTCTGTCATGGCGGTCTGAGTAGTCGACCTTGGTGCTTGAACGTCCTGAAATCGATGATGTGCACGTGAGAGACCCAACGCTATTAAAAAAAACAATAGATTATGTCGGTTGAGATTATTGGTTAACAAAGTCTCTCCCATTGTCTACCAACACCGATGATTATTGGTAATCCTTTATTGTTAAACTTATATTAAATATTTGATATCTCATATTTTATAGGGTAAATTTATACATGGAAAGTTTTCAAAATTACCATTTGGATAAATGTACACAATGTCCATTTTGATATTTCTATATGGATTAATTTTTTACTATAAATTTACATATTTATGCCTTTTAACTTTTTTGTTGCTTAAAATGTTTCCATTAAATACAGGCGCGGACGCCTGAGGCGACGACGCCTGAACTTTTCGAGCGTTAACTTGTATTTTACGGGGGGCCACCTATACTCTACAGGCATCCTACCCGTTCTTTAAAATACATGACCATATTAAATATTTCATGGATTCTATTATAGATGAAATATTAACTTGTTTAGCTAAAATTTATAAGATAAGGTGTACATAAATCCTCCGTGTACATTTAAGAAATACGTAGTTTTAGTTGTTTTGTATGAATTTAGTGAGACTTTTATGACATTAACATGAACTAAAAACCTCACTATTATTAACTAAGCTTAATAAACTCAATGTTGGTCGGTTTCAAATAAGACTGAAAGACTAGAATACGGACTTCAACTCATTTAATTACTTTGAACGAATGGTCATCTGTGTGCCAACAAAGGATACATCAATGTCGAATCTATTAAGCACCAGATTATTTGGATACGACTCTTAACAAGTTGGGTGTTGTTGATCCTTTAAAAAGTGGTCCATTGTGAGACAATAGGCCATACTAATACTATGTTGTATATCAATATCACTCTAGTCAATGGATATTTAGTTAAACATATAAAAAAATGGAAGTTTAATTTGGTCGATTCAGTTTTGATAGATTTTGAACAAAAATAAATATTAAATTGACATGCCTGATTAAATGAAGTGAAGTTGATTGTGTGTGAACCTATTCTTATATAGGTTAATATATTCTTATATATATTAAAAGAGAAGAGGGGCATGTGTAAATATACTATGAAAATCCTCTCGAGTTGATAAAACCTTAAAAACTCTAAGTTAAAAAATTTATTTATTTAGTTTTAAAAGGATCACTTTTAAATGCAATTTCGTCACTTTTTATAAAAAAAAAGCGCAGAGTACTTTTTTTAAAAAAAATACCCTTAAAATAAAAAAAAAACGTTTTCAGCGAAATAATTGTAACATATGTAATATTTTACATATGTTTACATATGTTATATTTTCTGAAATGATCGCACCCATCCAATCTTAAGATCAACGGTTATAATAAGGTTTCTAAGGTTTTCTCAACTAGAGAGGATATTTATATTATCCTCCCCGGTAAGGGACTAGTTTCATATTTGTGTTTTAGTGAGTATCTTTTCATTATTGCATTTTGGTTTTTTATGTTTTTTTATATAATTAATTTATTTTTCGCGTTTGTATCCAGGTTTCTTCACGTTTAATTTCACAGCAAAGTACGATTTCAGGTTTTATGCTATATTAGGCTTTAGGGTTTTATGGCATCCTGCGAACTTTTGCGACATTTCTTTCTATCACGATATAGATATTCGGGATCATGTGGTTGCCGCCACAGCTCCAAGGTGTAAAATGCTATTTAAATATAAAAATACAATGTAGTTTGAATCTAACAGGGAGTTGTGTCTACAAGACGACTAGTTTGACTTATCCTATCCCAACATTAAGTGAATGGGTTGTCTGCCACTGATGTGCTACACTGTTCTTATTGTAGGCATTCGTAATAAAGGATCCAATCAAATCAATATCTTAAAACATTCCTTTCCAAAATGACAAAAGACTTTCATAAAACTATTATTAAATTTGTTTTAGTAATCTCTGAAAAGTTTATTAGTGCGGACATTAAGTTGTGTTCGTGTATATTTTTTGTCCGTTTTCGTTGTGAATATGAAAAAGTATATCTTTATTACTAAATCCATTCTTTTGTAATTTGTTACAACTTTCATATAAAGTTAAAAAATTGGTTCATTATATACTATTTCGACATAAACCAAGCAGGTCTTATTCAAATTTGAAATTCTTGATGAGAGAATTGTTGGATATTTTAGTTTACTTAGAGATTTTATAACATTCAAATAAGAGTGCATACTTCTTTAAATGTCACCGGGACTAACCCGGGGGGGGGGTGTTAAGGAGCAGCGCAAGCGGGGTTCAAGGGGCAGAGCCCCTTGCTGGGGTCGAGCTGTGATTAGTTCAAAAAAGGCATTGTTTGAACTATATGGACTAAATGCATAATTAGTCCAAAACTACTCTATCAGTTATCTGAGATCGGTTTTTCTTTTCGATTATTGATCAGAAAACCCTAACTTGTTTTTCTCTACGTTTTTAGAGAAAATTCGCACAACCAAATTCATACAGAAATCTAGGTTTCGTTTTCTGATTTTATCCGATCAAATCATTGATATATACTCTAATTTATTTGATCTGAAAATGAATTAACACGACTTCAGATTCATCCGGTTTTAGATTTCCTCAACAAGAATTGTAACAAGCTAGTCGTGAAAACAGTTCAATTCATGTTATAATGTTCATGTATTTCAGAGATATAATATTAATATATTATTCTAAGCAAAATAACACATTAAATTGTCACTAAAATAAATGAATCAAGTTTTGACAATCATGGGTAAATAATTATGTATATGGGAAAATTACCTAACTAGACTAGTTTGACCCAATATTCTTCAAAATAGACATGGATTTGTGGGCTAAAGTCAAAGTAAAGCACCTAATGAGAAACTGCCACATACCCCCTCACTGGCTAGACGAGCTAAGTTTAGCCCGCGTTTTTTCCAGACCAAAAAACATATGGGCCTATTTCCAACCAATCTCAAACTGACACGTGTCCCACTCTGACGTATCCCACGCTTTTGTGTCACGGGCTAAATTAATATGTCACCGGCTAAATTTAGCCCGCGCTTTTTTTTTAAATTATTAGCCTACGGTTTATTTTTTTTTTTTACTTTTTTTTTACTCTCATTTATTTTTTTTTACCTACCAATTCACTTTCCACCACAATAAAATCACCTCCCCCACAAAAATTTACTCACATTTTCTTCACATATCACCACATTCTTCACAAAAATTTTACTTTTTTCTTCTAAATATCACCTCCCCACAAAGATTTACTCAATATTTTTCATGGAATCACTTTTTTTTATATAATCGCTACATAGAATCACCTCTTTAACTTTCACAATTTTTTATTAACCATTTTGATTTTCGTTTTTTAATTTTTTTTACGTTTTGTTGTTTTTTTATTTCGTTTTAGTGTTGTTTTTTAAATTTCCTTTAAAGAAATGTCAGCCCGTCTAGTCTGATCATTCTAAACCACATCGTAAACAATTAAACGGAACATATTTTAAAATCCCATTATCAATATCCCAGCCACCACCAAAATAAACAACAATGCAAACTAACGTTTCTTAAAAGGAAATTTAAAAAACAACACTAAAACGAAATAAAAAAACAACAAAATGTAAAAAAAATTAAAAAACAAAAATCAAAATGGTTAATAAAAAAAAGAATAATAAAAAAAACGTGAAAGTTAAAGAGGTGATTCTATGTAGTGATTTTATAAAAAAAAGTGATTCCATTAAAAATGTTGAGTAAATCTTTGTGGGGAGATGATATTTGAAGAAAAAAGTAAAATTTTTGTGAAGAATGTGGTGATATGTGAAGAAAATGTGAGTAAATTTTTGTGGGGAGGTGATTTTATTGTGGTGGAAAGTGAATTGGTAGGTAAAAAAAATTAAATGAGAGTGAAAAAAAAAAGTAAAAAAAAAAACAAAAAGAAAGACATAGGCTAATAATTTAAAAAAAAAAAAAAAAAAAGCACGGGCTAAATTTAGCCGGGGACATATTAATTTAGCCCGTGACACAAAAGCGCGGGATACGTCAGAGTAGGACACGTGTCAGTTGGAGATTGGTTGGAAGTGAGCCCATATGTTTTTTTGTCTGGAAAAAGCGTGGGCTAAACTTAGCCCGTCTAGCCGGTGAGGGGGTATGTGACAGTTTCTCATTGAGTGCTTTACTTTGACTTTAGCCCACAAATCCATATCTAGTTAGGTAATTTTCCCTCCCTATGTATATTGCTATACCCGTAATTCAGTTAATGATATAAAACCATTTATAGCCAGAATTTTGACATAGCCTCTATTCAAGCTCAAATATGGAACTCCTACTTGAATGTAGCGTTTCAAAATAAAAGTACGGATTTTTGGTCGAAATCAATTTGAGCTCAATTTGAATCCATCACTCTTACTTCTACGTACTAATCCATACAAATTTCGTGGTGAAAGTGATGAATCTTAACAATATGCTGGTGACATGTGCCTTTTGCAAACAAATTTGGATCAAGACCCAACGAAAAATTTCAATATGGAGAAGTAGTTGTTAATTTGTTATCGTCCCAAACTTCAGATTCCCATTCTAATCAGTATTTGGTGTTTATGGAAAGCCTGAAATGAGAAGCTTGTTAAAAACAGAAACTTTGGTGTAGTGAAATCTTGGGCAAAATCCAATCCTTATCCTTTTTATGGATAAGAAATAGGGAAAAATTGGGAAACTAGATTAACAAAATTAGAGTAATTTTGATTTTTAATCTTTCGTAACTTTTTTAGCCTCTCGTTAGTTTTCTGTACGTTTGTTTATATAATCAGCTCGCAAGTTTCCCTTAGGGAGGAAGGAATGGTTGAAACTTAGGGTAAACTACCCTAAGTTTAACCCAATCACATCATGCCATATCAAACCCTCCAACTACCCTGAAAAGTACCCTAAAGTAGTGGCAATGGTACCCTAG
>WOUH02006405.1:0-18084 GCA_009936405.2 Stevia rebaudiana
TCGCGAAATTTACACTACGCGCGAAAAAAACTGAGGTTGCCCGGGCTACCCCAGGCCCCCATGTAGCTTCGCCCTTGCTTGTGTTCAAAAAACTATCCAATATTGATTATTTGTTAGAATAATATATGAATATTATTAAGATACAAATACTCCATGTTTTAATTATGTTCTTTTGTGTTCATTTATATTTGTACAGTTATGTTCGTTTATGTACATTTGTTTTCATTTATGTTTATTGGTTAATTTACATCCGTTATGCTCATGAACTATTGGTTTAACTCATTAACAAACGAACACACACACGAACATGTCCATTTCTTTAATGAACGAACACAAACACAAAATCTGTGCTCATTTATGTGTTCATGTTCTATTAAAGTTAAACGAACACAAACATGAACATGCCTCTGTTGGTGTTCATTCAGTTTGTTTACAAGCCTAGCAACAAAATCATACCTGAGGTAAGGGCAATGTTGCAACAAGATCAATAATGAAATCAAACTTCAAGTATCTTTTTGCAATCTTCTTTTGATCCACAACAAGTTCACCTCTACCTAACATTCTTGAACTTGGAGAAATATAAGCAGTCCTAAACTTTATTACCATATGTAACATATAAATCATATCCGCTAAAGTGCGCAAACATGTAACAAGTATCCCTAAACTCCCATCAGACCACATACACGAGTGACCATTGCCTTGTTCTATAAGAGAAGGAATATAAAAGAACAATGGATCCACAAAAAGTGACACCAAACAACAACACAAAAAGATTTTGTTCCATTTAAGGATAAATGTACTTTCAGGATCCAGAATCCATTTTCTTTTTGATTTGTTATTTTGATCAATCACATCATTTGTGCTTGAATTCTTGTGTTTTGGCGATTGCTTATTGGGAATTTGGCATGAATCATTGGATTCTGAGTTACAATTGTCGCCGGTAGAAAACCTAAAGGATTCATTTGAAGTTTTAACACAATAACGTGCTAGAATTATAAAACAAGAATGTTGAAAATGCATAATAAATGAGTAATTAAGTGCAAATGAGGGGGATTTAACCTGGTTTGCTTCTGTTGCTTGATGTTCATGATGGTGAATTAGAGAAATGATTTAGTTTTGGAGGGAAATTGAAAGAAACTGAAAGAGCTGGATGCATGAAATGGGTTTTGAGGAATAAAAAAAATAATGGTTTATAATAACAGTCCCTGGACTTTACATATTTTATAGATTGAGTCTGTTGAACCTTATTTTTAGGGAAACATGCAAACTTGCATGTTTTCTCAAACTTTGACATGTTCTACAATTACAATTTACATATATCGTCTCTAAACGCCCTTTTTACGGTACGCACATATAATGTATATATGTGTGGGCAATCTAGGGGCAAAAGTAAAATTGCATTATGTTTGACGTTAGTTTACTTATTTTTGTGAAAATAACGTTAAAAGCTACGATAGACGGTTAATTAGACATCATGAGTCGGGGGTCTCATTGAAAGGAGCGTCTCTGTTCCTACGGGGTTGAGGTAAAGTTGTCTACATTTTACCCTCGTCACATCCTACTTTTAAGTGAGATATACTGAGTACGATGATGATGATGATGATGATGTATCATCTCTAAACTTGTAAAATTGCATGTTTTCTTAAATAATGATTGAAGAGCAATGTACATTATGCGTGGATTAATTCAATTTTAGGGAAACATGCAATTCAAGTTTAAAAAGCATTGTATAACTATGCGTTGATAACCAGTTATTTTGCATATACATAGTCGCTTAATACAGAATGAGTTCTTAATTAATGGTTATGAGAAATGTATAAACACATGTAAATGTTGCTTTTGACTTAAAGAGTTTATGCAGTTCTCACGATTTTATATTTAAAATTAGTTGTGCTAATTGTATTTATATTTGTCATGGTTTCACGTTCATGTAAATTTCCATTAAAGTTAATAAAATCGCATAAATCATGACAGGATTCAATGAATTTGAGCCAAGTCGCCAAAACGACTGATTTGTAACACTTTTAAATGGTTTAATCGATTTCAACATTTAAAACCCTAAATCGATCATTTAACATGTTGATGATTTGACTTTGCATTTGGCCACGACAAATGTGCAAGGACTAAAGATTCTATGTTGTTAAACCATGTGGTAATGTATGTAAATATAAAGACAACGAAATACAGCCCTTTAATGGTAATTATATGAAAATATTTTAAGCCAGTTTAGTTATAACTTTTAATTCATAACGTATATATTTATTGAATACATATCATATGTCGACTACGGGACATAACACATGGCTTCACCAATAGTCTATGAGGTGTTTTATTTCATTCAAAGTCGCAAAACTGGTACCAACAAATAGTAAATTAAATAATTTATGAGCATTTAATGGAAAGAGATGTAAACCTTTAGGCATTAGGCCGGTTAGAAAACTTGTAACAGATTAAGGTCTTTTTTTCAACAAACAACGTTGAAATCTAATCGAGTTAGATATTTATCGTGTTTGGCACGCTAACAACAAAATAACACACCAAATATCTTCTTTGTAGAGATTACACGTTAGTATAATAGTACTGATATTGTTGATTTTAATATTATTATTTACCCAAATAACATCAATTGGAACTTATTGAATCGAACTTTGTTGTTCAATGTCTTGAACTAGCCATCTTTTACAAGTTTGTTAAGAGTTTATCAATTTCTAATCGTTACTATTTCTTGGATATATGATATATACCCTTTTCATTAGCGATTAATAAATCAACTAATAAGTCGTTTATTCAATCTCTTTGTGAAAACATATGTAATAATCAAATGCTAATGTTTATGAACTAAGAACATTCATACATATAAAACAAAGTTCAAACGTTGAGAAATCAAAAGAAGTGAAAGTTTTGTTCTTATTCATATTAAATGGAGAAATGTATCATACATAATACAACCTAATAATTAAAAATCAAAAGAATGCACTCACAACTACATTCATACTATTATTATTATTACTATTATTAATGGTACTATAACTATTTTCTCCTAAATTAATCTTAACACCACCAATCCTGACCCTGAAAAACATCTTACGTTTTCAGGAACCTTAATTATCCTTAAATTATGTTAGCCAGATTTGCATCTTTATTAAACCTAACATTCTTCCTTAACTACATCATTTGATCCACCATTTTCAAACACAACAGAATCTGCATCCGACTCTGACTCCACTATATGATTATTCTTGTAACAAGGTTTCAAACCTCCGTTTTCCAGTTCAAGGGCGTTTTCGTCTTTCTTGGAATTCGAAATTTTCCGCGGTCGTTTTCCGAGAAAACCCGGTGAAAAAAGTGGCTTCGGTTTTGTAACCGAAGAACTCGTTGTTACAAGTTTTCCAGATTCATCTTCTATTGAAACTTCAAGATTTACAGAATCCATTCTGTTATTATTAGCTTCTTCACCATTGCTTGAAATAAAAGATGAATCGGGTTTATTTGATTCAGTTTCATTTTCAATGGCAATGGTTTGGGTACAACCGTTGCCAAAATTACCATTATACCCTAAATCAGAAGAATGAGTGTTTGAATCTAGTGTATCGATGTCCATGTTGCTATCAGATGAATTTTGAGATGCAGAAATGTTTGCTGATGAATCATTAGCATGAATAACATCAACTGATTCATCTGATGATATATTTGGTGTTTGAATTTCATCTTTTCTAGAAGTTTCCTCGATAGGATTTAAGCATGATTGTCTGGCTGAAACTCTGAAAACATTCATAAGTAAATAGGTAATAATTAAAAAATTGGAAATAATTATATATATTTATAAAAAGCTGGAAAGTTTTTACTCTTGGGATGTAATGTTATCTTGCAGCTGTTAATGAAAGTTAAAAAATCATATACATAAATTATTTGATCTGAAATTTAGTATTTACTCTATTTTCATAAATGTTATTAATACTTATCATTAAATAAAATCAAACACGACCCGGTTACCATATTTGTCAAGCACGAATTTGCACTACTTTTTTAGCAAACTTTAGCATGAATGGACTATATTGGATAATAACTAAACATAAAACTTAACGAAATTAAAGAAAATATTAATTACAAAAATGTACCTGCTATACAGAAGCATATAAGCTTCCTGTGAGAGCACTTCATCCAGTTCAGCTGCATCAACCTGATAGATATTGTGGGTCATTTTGGAAATAAATGTAAAATCAATTGAATTAATGGAAACTTGATTGCATGATTAACGGATTTACATCATGAGCATTAGTGAATTTGAAACAAAAATGTTGGGTGGTTATAAGTAATTATTTCATTAATGTAAAAAAGAGTAAAAACCTTGAGAAATGTGAGGGTTTAGTGGTTTACAGAAAGACCTATTTCGGGGTAATTTCATTAAAATACTTAAAAGGATAATTCTACTATTTTAATAAAATAAATAGGATATTAAAATTTTTTAAAAGGATATGTATGAAACGAAATTATTACATAAAAAACAAACAACTAACACATACAGAAGAAGATTTCACCTTGTAGTCATCAATTCTGTACCAATTTCCAGAAAAATCCTTTGTATAACAAATATAATGCCCAAAATATGATGCATTCAGCATGTCCAAATGAACAACAACCGCGTATAATTTATATCGATCGTTTCCATCTGCAGATTCACTCATGTAAGGACTAAGATCTAAAGTCTCCGGAAATGTCACCCGCTTATTAAGTTTACCAAATCTCCCACCCTGAAATCATGACAAAGCTCAAAGTGTTACGAAGTTATAAAAATAATAATTTACAATAAAACATAATATGATCAACTATCAGTCATAAAAAATTATTTCACAAGACAACATGATATTTTCAAAAGCATAATGCAGAACTATGAGCGTAATTGCAGAAACCGGAAATATAAAAATAAAAAAAAAATGCACAAACCTGAAACCTCTTTAATGCAATGGTAAGAATATTTGGAGCCATATGAATGTTTAATCGCTTCCATGCTGATACATAGTCATTACATCTGCAGAAAAAAGGGGTAAATGTGTATAATGACAAGGATATAGAATGATGAAACTGCAACAGAAACTCATATAGGTAGTTATTGAATAATGAAAATGAAAATAAATAAGATTACCCATCACATTTGTACTTATTATCACCATCAAGCCATTCTTTGGCTGTAAATTGGTCTAAACATTCCTCAAGAGATGCAGCATCCCCTTGGATTTCAACTGTCAAATCCATCATATTTTCTAACTGATTCGATATATTATTGCATTTTGTACAGACCACCTAAAAACATACATAATAAACAAACTTAACATTAAACAAACTGAAATTTTAACCCCCAAAAAAAAAAAAAAAAAAAAAGCAAACAAAAGCTTCAACAATTAGTAATTTGAATGCGTAAATTTTTTTTTTATTGAAATAAAATATAATTAAGAACAATGACTATTGATTAGATATAATAAACCTGAGATTGGAGGCGACCGCCAAAAATATGTTGAATTAGAGTTGTCTCCTGAGAGCTCGGATGTACCGCTCTTTCTCCACCATATTCATCAAGGCAAACTGATTGCATAGTGTCAATAACAAACCTAAAAAAATGAAAAATTTATGCAATCAGTTAAAAATGTTCAATAAACAAGATTAGCTTTTTTGACATGGATGTAGTATGACATTATTAATTAGCCATTTAAGTAAACCTCATGAACTCGTGGGCATCCTCTTGTTTTCCATAACCAAGATTTCCACCAATATTAGGTAATCGTGACAAAATATTAATCGGTGAAAACGCGTTGTTACTTTGGCTCGCTCGTTCCATATGAGCTTGAAGTTCACACAAGAAGCACCAATCATTCCGCCGGCCTGATAAACCAAATACATGAAAAATATAACTCAACATATTTTTGAGATGTGGAAACCCTGGAGACCCCAATATGTTACATATGTAACGACTTTTTTCAAAACTTTTATCATTTTTTAGATAAACTTTACATTAACTTCTAAGACTTTTGGTAAAAAAAATTATAAAAAAGCACATAGTAGTTTTTTTAAAATAATTTTTATAAAAAAAGGAGGAAAAGTTACATATGTAACATGTGTTACATACTTACATATGTAACATTTCGCTGAATATTCATAAAAACGATTTTTTTGTTATTTTTTACATATACGGCGGGTAAATTAGTTTCATTCTTCGTTTAATGTATAACTCATGTGTAGATTACCAAATACACATGGACAAATTAGTTTTTTGGTTTATTATATGCATAATCAATTAATCACGCATAAGTGTAAGAAGCACATCTAAAAAACTGAACAATTGAAAACAATTATTTGATTTAATTTTTTTTTGTTTCTCACTATAATTTAGTGTTTTGTGGTGATCCAGAGTTCCAGACCCTATATAAATATATATATAGTTACATATATATACATGCGTGTGTGTGTGTGTGTGTATAGAGAGAGAGAAACATATTACATTCCCTACGATGGCCTTTCACGAGCAAATAAGCAGCAAGTGGTCGAGTGTATGCTAAACATTGTAAAACTACATTGGCAAAGCAGCTGTTAAAAAAATAAAAAATCATTAGAACTTCCGAAAACCAGATAAGAATATTCTAGAAGAAAACAGCAAAACATAAACACAAAAAAAAAAAACAATAACTGGAGAAAGACATAAACCTGTTTCCACAATTCAGAAGCCCACAAGGAGGGAAGCCTCGACTATTCCAGTTAAAAAGCTCCACAAATATGTCATAAGGAAAAAGGATCTGAAGAAAAAAAAAAAGATTCAACCGTATGTTATGCGACAATATATTGAAATCAATTCAGAAAATGCAGACATCAATTTGGACCTTTTTTATCTGTGTATAATTCCCAGTGCCAGAAAATTGTGCAACTGAAGTTGAATTTCTCCTTCCTTGCAAACTTGATTTGCAAGATAGCCGAAATTCTTCACATTTGTCCTTGTGTCCAGATTTCCAGTGAGATTTTTGACATGATTCTGAGCTGAAAGATAGAATACAAAATAAATTGAAACAAAAAAAAAAAGTTTTTTTGATCGCTACCCTTACATTACCAAATTGGTTGGTTTAAATTAGGGTTTAAAGTTCCAATTTTGTGGAACATACATACATGATCACTAATAAGGTTTAAACACTAATATGTTTTTTAATTGATTCACCAGTCCTAAACGAGTAAAAGGATAAACTTAAGCACAAATTAACATTCATGATGAAGAATAGAGTATGTACCAGTATCGAACTGCTTTACATCTGGAACATTGCTTCTTCGTCAACCGATCACAAACAACGCAGGCATCACTAGTCGTTACAAGACCCGGCATCGAAGACGACGGCGACACAACGACGTCGTCGGCGACGGATGAAGAAGTGGGAGATCGAAAACTTGAATTGGAATCGAAACGAGATTCGTCGTCAACAAAAAAGTACTTTGCAGCAGTGTTCTTGACCAGGTATATCAATCCAACGATTATGGCGAAAGATGTGATGCCGACCCGTAGATACCAATAGAGATCTACAGAATTGTATTCACGCATCGACGACCCCTCTCTACTGATTATTATTGGAATTATTAGGGTTTTTCATCGGCGATTCTTAGAAATTCCGGCGAGAAACAAGATACGTTGCGGTTATGGATTACCGGTGATCGGATTAGAAAGAAATCAGGTAACATACTTTCGATGATCATGTAATGGCTGCCGTGGACAAACGTAAAAGCCGAACGAACAAGCTAGAAAATAGAGGGTGGTGTTAGAACTACTTAGAAGCTACCACATTTTCTTTTTTCCTAATGTCACATCTATTTTATTTTTTTTAGTTTTATTTGTTTTATTATTATCTGACTCGCACATTAACACCATCTAAGAGGAACTCATCCATGTGGAAAAACTCTTTAACCCAACCTGAAACTATATCTTATGTGAGATTTAAACTAAAAAACTCTCATTTTAATGAAGTCTTAAATGCATCACCCTAACCATTTGAGGTATAATCATATCTATAAGGGTGGTGGGAGTGCCCACGAGTATGGAGTGAGGGTTGGGTGAACTCGTGTGGCTACACCGCCACCATCTATGTTGGTTGCTCGCAGGTGGTGTGATCAAAGATACCGCTAGGGGTGTGCACGAATAAAAAAAAGAACGACCCAAACAAAGAAATTACCTAACCCCAATGAAAACCAACAGGTTTAGTATGAATTTTCTTAAAAACCGATAGGTTTGGGTCGGATTTAGGTATGTCAAAAAGAAAAACTGGGAAAATCAACTACTTATTCTATGAATATAAAACGTTAAATGTATCATTTATATGTATTAGTTTGTATATTATATAATTTTGTGTTTAGGCCATAAAACATAAAAGTTTAATGCAGGGGATTGGCCCATAAAAACTTTACTAACAATTCTCAATGAATTAGATCTTTGTAACAGTAAATCCAAAAATTTGATAAAAGTTAGGTTATTTTTTTCTAAGCCAAAAGCATAAGGCCTAAGTAGAAAATCTAGAAAATAAAACCGAGCCTAAATGGTACTAGAACTATAAAAATCTATATTTCGGTTGGGGTTTTGTTTTAACAAAAACCGACTCAAACCGCCACATGCACACCCCTAGGTAGCGCAACCTGTGCAAGCGTTGGTGACTAAAGCCCTTTAGCGGCATTATTTTGGTGGGGGCCATTTTTTTAGAGTAGTGGTGCCACTATGTAAGAGTACCTGTGAGAGTGTGAGATGATAAAATCTAATTGGTGAGAGTGATGGTGGCACTCTTTAGCCTAAAAACAAAAGACAGTGAGGGTTTATATTTGTAAAAAAATGATCTCAAAGTTTTTACAAAAATAAAATTATCGTTTATCTTGTGTGATAACATTTTTTACACGTGTTTATAAATGTGAAAAAAATAAATCTCGGTGTTTTAAAAAAATTTTGAAAAAAATTCTCATTTGAACCTTCTCAAAATATAATATACAATTTTAAAGCCTTAGCATAAACAATAAAAAAATACTATATATTATATACGGTGGATGTAGTATCGGATTTGTTAACGAATTAATATCTATTAAAAGTGAATAATTATCTCTTTGAATTACGGTTCTCATGAATTTCATAATTCATTAAATGATTTCAAGATTACATCTTGGTTCATATGTTATAACTTATAAATAATTAATGTATGTGCTCATGTACGTACACATATATTATTAACAAATTGTTGGCTCAGACTCTTCGTAATAGGCCATGAAGAAGGGAGGAGAGGGGGTGTTCATGCCCCGGAACACCGAAACGAAGGGGCGTGAAAGAGGGCGTGGGAGTGGGAGGCATGGGCTGGAGCACGGCGTGGAGGGAGAAGTGTGGGATTTAAAAAAAAAATTCAACCAGTCATAATATAGCACCTCACCCTCATATTTTTTACTCATCTCTTGCACCTCCACTCACCCATTACACCCCTTTTCAATCACTCATTCTCTTTCCTGCGTGGCACTGACGCGTCATAACTCAGTCCTTCTTCACCCTTACCACTATACATAGTCTCAAAGAAAATAAATATATGAACAATATGAAGGTGGCAAAGATGATAATGGTAAGATGGATGTGTAAACACTCAAGGTTAGATAGGTTAAGAAATTAACATTTTAAAGATATGTTATGACTAGTATAACGGAAAATGTAATGGATAAAGGATTGAGATAGTTCGGGTACTAAAGGGAATGAGAGGTAGAAGCAGACTTAAACTAACTTGTGCATTCTTCCACACATCACTACTGTAGAGATTTATGAGATATTAATCCACCTTTTGGTATTCTTATGCTTTCATAGTGATCGAGAACCAATCATAGGATTATTCAATTTAACTTTGATAATGGATATGATAAGAGCCAACACGCTTATAGTGCAATGGCATCAGGGTGAGGCTTAGAGTTTGGAGATCGGATAAGTCCCAGGCTCGAACCTGACAGACAAAAGGGTTTTTACTGATTTCATCAGGTTTCCTCTCATATGGGGCGGACAAGTATCGGGTTGCCAAACTTTCAACAATTCGATGGGTGGAAAGCTGACATGTTCGCCATAGTGAGACCCGGAAGCCATGTATTTTACTGTTAAAAAATGGATATGTTAAGAAGGGATCGATCCTCATTAGCAAGTGTTTAGGCCTTTATTCTCTTCATAATACTCCACTAAGCTAATTAGTAATATTTAGCACATTTTTAATTAATTAGCTTTTGTTTTATATTTCAAACTTTTTCCCTTTGTGCAAAACCAACCAACATTCTCTTCTAAAAATATGCATGATTCACACCAAATTGTTACTTGACGATTGATGTCAGTTTTATTTTTAAGCAAATACGCAAGCGTGCAATTTACGTAATCAGTAATAGAAACGCTTTCCAAAGTTATCTTTCCTAGTACGATGTCACATATTTTTTGTTCGTAGCCTAACTTTGTGGTGGCGTCTCGTCATTGATCCAGAGTCTGACACGTGGCCTGATAATGACACGCTTGTTCTGGTGTCAACACGTGTCGTGCCTTGGTTAAGTGCGACTGTTTAACTTCGAGTCGCGTTTCCCGCTTCGTTTGAACTCCGTTTCACACACGGTTTCGCCTATGTTCACGATTTTCCATTTCCTATCTAACCCCATTAGCTTAACCTCCTAATGAGGTGTTGAGCTTTCAGGCTTATGGAACGTATCGTTTTACGTGTAACTTCTTAACTGTCGATCGTATTAAAATTTTGCATACACTCAAATGATTCGAAATATGTTTTAGGACATAATGAGAATATTTATTTTATATAAATATTAAATTACAAAAGGAGTAATGCCGGATTACAATAGTCAAAGGCTGGAATTAAATCGATTGACTGGCAGAAAACGTTTAGTTGTTATAATAGACACACAAGCACATAACATGGAGACGTGGTTAGGCTTACATGATAATTCAGCATTCATACCAACGTACTTCTTTATTTTTTTGTGAGGGGTTCTTAAAAAATTAGATGTTGTTTGTGAGTGGTTGTGGTTAAAAAGATTTTTTTGCACATTCTCTATGTTTAGCAAAAAAATATGGAGATGAAGAATTTAGTTATGAAAAGAGAAAATATAATGATATTGGTTTAATAAGTTTATTTAAAATTGTTGTGAATGAAAAAAGAAAGAAAGTTAATGATAAAGACATAAAAAAATATTATTTAATTAAAAAAATACTCAATTATAGAGATGGAGACGGGAATTAAGCTATGTAAATAACCAAAACCATTACATATAACCATCTACCTCTAATAAAATAGTAAAATACATGACATTCTTTAATTTTTCAAAATTTTTTTAATTATTTAAATTAACAAAATTAACAATTTGAATTCTTTTATACTTCTTATTCTATTTTAAATTATAATGTATATTTATATTTTAAAATCATTTAAATTTGTTATTATCTAATTAAATATTAATCTTATTTATTTAAAAAAGTAACCTGCACTTTTTATCCCTAAGGTTTGCAATAATTAACAGTTTAGTCCATCGTTAATAGGAACGGTGTCTAAAGTTTAAAGTCTTAGCAATTTTCGTCCCTAACGTTTCAAGTCTTAAACTTTTCTTTCCCTAACATTTCATGTCTTAAAAGTTTTCGTCCCTAACGTTTCAAGTCTTAAACATTTCCATTCCTAACGTTTCAAGTCTTAACAGTTTTCGTCCCTAACGTTTCAAGTCTTAACAGTTTTCGTCTCTTGCAAAATTTAAAGAGGAAAACCGCGCTTACTCTGTTTAAATTTTAAATTTGACGTTTCTGAAATTTGTATAATTATCAACTAAATTTAAAAAGTTTATATTTAAAAAGTTTTATTAAATAATTTTAATATCTTAAAGTATAATTTATAGTTATAAACGAGTCAAACATTTATTTTTTAACTGTTTACAACGTAGTAACATGAAATGATTCAATAAAAAGTCTTAAATGTTGGTTATGTAATCCCGTGTAATACACGAGTTTTAAGCTAGTTATTCAATAATTAAGTTTTCTTCATAGTATAGACGGCGTACTAGAGTTACAAAAAACGGACCGCTCTATAGAAAGGAAAATAATCACAGTGGGTAACAATAACGAGTACATAATCATGAACCGTCGTATGTAAAAATTCAGACCACCAACGCACACACTACGGACCGAGTGTATAAATTACGGGCCATGTTCATAATTGCGGATGATGTGAAAATAAAATGCAAAAAACTTTATCAATACTATACTCGAATTAAATTTAATGAAATTCTTTATTTAATTGTGTATTTTTTTTTCAAATGGTAAATCATATAGAAGTTATTCAAATTTAAATCAACAGATGAATATTTGTTTAACCCCAAAAAAGTCTACCGTAGTAGATAGTCATCTTTTGCCCTTTTAGTTATATTTTTCCTAGCTTTACAATAAAATGTGAAGACCATTATATTTTAACCATTGATTGGTTTAATAAATGTCCAAGATTTTATTGTATGCTTCTAAAAGAATATATATATGTATTGAAACCCACTCCTAATTAAGTATTTTTTTGAATAAAATTTTATTTTCCCTTTGTAAAGATTATCAAGAATATCAATTATTCACATGGTATAAGCCAAATATTCGGCCCAACCCTGATCCTATCATCTCCTCTCTTGCGACAATCATGACCACAACTTCTTTCGCCTCCACCCCCACGGGTGAATGTTCTTCCATTCCTCTTCAAACCGTTTTTTACATGCTTAAATATCAAACTATCATCTAGCAATTATCTTATATGGGACTGAAAATTTCCGCCCCCTCAAGACGAACATGCGTCTACGGAAGCTACTATCTGAGTGACTACACTGTTGTCTCTATTCTCCAGCCAAGTAGCCAGCTCCGGCACTCCAACATTGCCTCGCCGCCTCCCACAGTCCCCGCCACTGCTGTCGCTTGGCGCCTGCTATCATCTTCTCCACTAGACTTCACCTGTTGTAGCTACCCCAGCTGCACAAGGTGTTGGAAATCAAGAAAAAGCTTCAGTTCGGCCATGCATGACTCATCATATGCAACATCATGTCCCAAGTTATCCAAATTTTCTGAACAGGGCCTTCCATTTATGCTAACCTAGCTCATTCATTCACTTTTCAATATCATGTTGATAACAACATACCGGATTAGTACATTGATTCCAAGGCATCCTCTCACATGACATCCTCATTCGATAGACTCAGCACCTCCAAGTCATATTCGGGTATTGATCAGGTTACCTGTGATAATATATTTAGTTGTGCATATAAAATTACCAGATTTTTTTTTTTTTTTGTTATAGATTTGTGCATCCTAGGAAGGACATTGTCTTACATTAACTAATATTCTAATAAGTACCTACTTTAGTTATATTTGGCTAGTTATTGTGTCATTTGTATACCTATATTGCATCTTTGTTGGTTTTGTTTATGTAACAGGAAGTGAAGAAAATAGTATTTCCTACGTATATTACACAAGAGAACATATCACAAGAGACACCGGATATGATTTTCACAACGGAACACAAGGAGTTGGTGAAGGAAGGAGAAAAGTGGTTGAAAACCACTGCAGAGTCATATAGCATCACAGCTGCACTTATTTCTACTATTGTATTTGCAGCTGCAATTACGGTACCAGGTGGAAGCAATCAAGACACAGGGACCCCATTGTTTGATGACAAGATTCCCTTCATTATCTTCGCGATATCGGATGCAATCTCGCTATTCGCGTCCAGTACAGCATTACTAGTGTTCTTGTCTATCTTAACAGCACGTTTTGCAGAGAAAGATTTCCTGGTCAGTTTGCCAAGGAGATTGTTTATTGGACTTTTCTCCTTATTACTTTCTACAATAGCTATGATGGTAGCCTTTAGTGCAGCTTTGTTCCTTGTGTTTTGTGAAAAACATCCATGGAAGCTTGCTCCGATTTGTGGATTAGCTTTCATTCCGATTGCTTCTTTTGTCGGTCTACAATTCCCCCTGATGGTGGATCTTTTTAGGTCAACATATATACCCATCTTTGGCAAACAAAGGCAAAGAGTTCCTAGTAAATTTGATCCGAATGTCTTAAGGTTGCGTTTTGGTAAGCTAACTTAATACACGTTTTTAGAAAATGTAACGCATTGTCTTGGTATAACTAGAGGAGAATTGTAAAAGAAAAGTTATTGAACATGACAATACCACAATTTTTTGAATTTTTTTATATCTTTTATTTTATCTTAAATTATTAAATAGATTTAAATATCAAAATCATTTTAATTTGTTACTATCTAATTAAGTATTTATCTTATATATTTAAAAGAGTAAACTGCACTTTTTATCCCTGAGGTTTGCACTGTTTAAAATTTTCAGTCCACCTTTAACAAAAAAACTTCGTAACTTTTTAAGTCTTAAGAATTTTCGTCCTTAATGTTTTAAGTCTTACTAATTTTTTTTCCTAATGTTTCAAGTCTTAACAGTGTTTTGTTAAGCGTTTGGGGATGAAAACTGTTAAACCTTGTAAGCTCAAGGACGAAAACTACAGCTTTTACAAATATGTTAACTACATATTGAATAATTACAGGTACAAACACTAAAAGAAGGGATCGCAAAGCTGCAACAAGAGAAAAGAGCAAGAAGGAGAAACAAGATAAGAAGCAACCGCAAACAAAGAATCATTCGTTGCTGTTATTAGGCAATTAGAATTGTAAATTTCATGCCACGAACTTCCAGAGTAAAGGATAGTTTTTCTTTTAACACTATATATCATTATATTTTGAAGATGTATCTACTTCTAATAAAGCATTTCAAAAAATGTCACATGTATTTTCTTAAATTTTTAAAAATTTTATGATTTATTTAATTTAATCATTATCAACTCATACATACATTCGTATACACTTGGTAAAATAGTTAGGTGTTATTAGGTTTCCTCATAGTCTAACTTTGAAGAAATTATCTCAAATAGCAATCCATACATAAACAAAACAACCGAAATCAGTGTCAACAGTTCCTTAAAACAAAATTCCACCAATAATATGAAAACTAAAACAATTCAACTCAATTGAAGTTCATACTTTCAATTAAATAATAACTTTTTAATACCCTTATCTGTGTCTTTTCTTTCTCCTATTTAATTAAATAATATTTTTTTTTAAATAATTTATTAATAAATCATTCAAAGGAATTAAATTCACAACCAAGGTTGACTTTCTAGGGGTATTTAAGGGAATTTATAAGGTTTCAAGCTTGTAAAAACTAAGAGAACTCGTTGACATCACAACCACTTCTTGCAATATCAAATTCATTCTCATCATCTTCTTCATGACTAGTTGGTGGTTCAAGAACACTCAATACATTTCTTGCAGATTAACTTTAATTCCAATTTTCAGAACCTAGTAAAAAAGGACTATTTATTTGTGAAATACTCAAATTTATAAAATGGCTTAAATAACTATATAATACAAGTATCAATCTTGTTGACAAAAGTTTTCCATTTAATCAAACAAATAATTCTGCAAAGGGATAACATTGTTATCACATGAAGTTGTAGCTCTAAACATAAAAATCAATAAAGTAACACTTATCGGCAATTACATGCGCCAATTTACATAATGACAGTTAAAAAGTTTGACTATTTTACTGCTGTGATAGATGATGAAAAAGGGCTGATATTGGATTTACTTTATCAAGTGTTTGACCAGTATCAAGTGACAAAACTTTAGTGATTGCCTAAATAAAGTGACAGCTTATATCTAACAACACAAAAACTGGAAAAAAAAAAAAAAAAGCATTTGCAAAAGAAAGCCAGAAATATTAGCTACAGTTGACTTTTCTATGAAGAATAAGTTGACTTAAAAGATTTTCAACATATTTCATTTATAAACATTTCAATCATTATAAAGTGAGTACCCCTGTAATAATGGATGCTTGTGATGTGCAATCACTATTCATCTCTCATACCTAAATAATACAATGCATTACTCATAGCTAACACCCAAATGTTCATAAAACAACATTCTTATACATATAAGAGACCAAATCCTAGACATAATTGCATTTGGAAATAATGACATTAAAATTGTTAAACGAATCTTTTACAATTACTATTGGTTGAAAGAATTAACAATGCTTTAACATATAGGGTAAATATTGAGTTTTGTTAGAAATAAATAATTTTAGATTGAAAATTGAAAATCCTACCTAGTGACGCCTCGGCAAATAGAGCTTTATCGTGGCGGTAAATCTCTCTTAACCATTTTGCGTGTTTTCTTAGCTTCAACAACATCGGTTTGACTTCAATGGTGCCATTTAAAGAATACTTCTTTTCTTCTTTGAGATGTGCGGAGTTAACACTTCAGTATTAACAAACCAACGAAGTAAATTTTACATCAATCAAGTAATAAACCAAGGAATTTAAATAATTTCATCCGAATCGTTGATTGAATGAAGAAACCTTATTCAAAAATCATAAAATTTATTACTTATACCGTAAAAACCACAGATCAGTACAAAGCGATAATTGATTTCCTGGTTACCAATATTAACAGATCATAAGCATGACTAGTCGATTGATCAACATAAAATCAAATCCAGAATTAATTAATTAATTAATTAATTAATTAATAAACAACTAACAGCATATTACAAGCATTCAATTGGAACCCTAGTTCGTGTTTAATCCCCATCTTTTATGTAATCGAGCAGGAGAGAGGGCAGAAGGGTGTTACGTACCTGATTTACGACCGAAGGAGATGGGAATGATGTCAGAGATAGGGGCGGTGTTGAGAGATCGTTTGAAGCTGAGCAGATAAACGAGATTGAGAACGTGATTTGGCTGGATGAGTACACCAGGGGATTGTCTTATTTTTCATCCGGATTCTTTTTTCTATGAACCATTACCTTTACCTATTGTTTGACCCGATGATATCCATTTCCGTTCCACCGCCTCATATGCTCTCTCTGTCTTTAGCATCCAGATAGAGATTAAAGAGGCAACCAAGAACATGTCGCCATCTCAGCTTCCGATTGAAACCTCCAAATCTAGATGACGGTATGAGAAATCATCAAGTTATCTTTGCAACTCATCAACATTAGCTTTTGCGTCTGGGTTTATGGGATTTTTAGGTTTTCGTTATTAAGTTGTTGAAGATTCAATTAGTTCGTTTTTAGGATCATCGAGAGATCAAGTGCATGAGTGTGAACGATAACCCAAGTGAACTTAAACTCACAAAGGAATCAATATTGATGATGGTTAATTGTTCAGAGATGCAGTGTTGCGTTGTCAGAAATTCAAGCACTTGTTCACAATCAGCTGAATGACGCATCCATGTTTCTGATTCAACAACTTCGGTGTAAAGAAATTAAATAATTCGTAAAACGGATAACCAAAAGTGAATCAAACACTCAAAGAAATGAAATTGTAAAATTACGAACTTACTTTTAATATTAGAGCATAAACGATTGACTGAATGTCAATGGCTTGACCATCGTCGCATCTCCCAAACTCACTGTGGATTTCCGATCATCCAATGTAATTCCAGGTCGAGCACTCGATCCGAATATGTTTTGCCATGGACGGTGGATTTGGAAGTTGTCATCGGCGGACTTGAGCAGCGACGGTGTATTTGTTCTGTCATCAACGGACTTGGAGCATCGGTGGATAGGAAGCAACGTTCGTAATATATATTAGAATTTTGCAAATGAATGGAATGAAAATTAAAAGCGCAGGAAGTAGGAGGTTATCGGCGACGTGGGAGGAAAGAAACCGTCGACCTACCTATGAATTCGGAACAGAAAACCTCTGATAACCTCTGCTTCTCGAACATTCTCAGAGATTTAACACGGTTGAGATTAAAGAACAAACAGTTAAGATTAATCCAATTGTTGATAACTGACAGTTACAAGAGAGAGACTAATAACAACAATAATTGTGACAACTGGCCGTTTTCCGGCAGTTGACCGACAACTTTTGGCCGTTGACTATCAGAAAACCTTTCGGTACCTAATCATAACTCAATCATTTTATCAATATCATAATCCCATTATGTTCATCTCTGAATTTAGATTCATTTG
>WOUH02006446.1:0-18079 GCA_009936405.2 Stevia rebaudiana
GGGGGGGGGGGGGGGGGGGGGGGGGGGGGGGGGGGGGGGGGGGGGGGGGGGGTTAGAGTGTGTGTGGGACGAGACTGTATTACGTAAATCTGGAGGTACAAAGATCATGAATTTTCTTCATGTTAGAGGCAATGTCGTTGGAAGTGGTGAGGTCCTAAATGTCCTAAACGTATATGCTCCTCAGAGTGTCACGGCTAAAAAAACTCTATGGGATGCTTTGACTCAAATTCTTGATAATAATGATGGTTTATGGGTGATTGTCGGGGATTTTAACGCGTTCAAGTACCGTGAGGAACGACACAATTGCACTTTTAAAAACTCAAGTGCGAGAAATTTCAGTTCCGTTATCTCGGTGACCGGCCTTATGGAGTTTAACATGACGGGAAGAAAATACACTTATTGCTCTAATGACGGTAAGAAAATGAGCAAGTTGGATAGGTATCTAGTGAACATGGATTTTTTCAACAAATGGCCCGAAGCGTCGTGTCGGGTGCTTCTCAGACACATGTCTGACCATAGCCCTATTGTGTTAATATTAAAATCTTCTAATTTTGGGCCCCATCCATTTAGAGTCTTTAATTCCTGGCTTGAAAAAGGTGGTTTTGAGATGACGGTTGTTGATGCGTTAAATGGTTATGTAGAGACGGGGGAACTCCCGGACGTGAATCTGGTAAAAAAAACTAACGCATCTTAGAGGTCGTTTCAAAATTTGGAGGGATGAGATGAAAGAGAAAGAAGGGGAAGTTGTTGATAAGGCGATGTCGGACATGGAGAATCTTGATTCGGTGATGGAAAAAAGAACCTTGTCTAAAGAGGAAGAATGGATCCTTTTGGAGTGCAAGCTGGTTATTAAAGAGACGAAGTTGGCTAGGACCAAAGATTTAAAGCTGAGATCCAGGATCAAATGGGCTAAAGATGGGGATGAGAATTCCAAATTCTTCCACTCGATGATTAACTGCAGGAAGGCGTCAAATACCATTCACGGATTGGAGGTGGGGAATACATGGGTGACAAAACCTACTCTTAAAAAAAAGGACGTGTTCAAGTTTTTCAGAAAACAAATTCGTGGAAGATTGTGATTCTCACCCCTCCTTGTGATGTCCTAACATTCCGAAACTCTCCAGTGTCCATGCTGATCATCAGGTTCTCCAGGAAAGAAGTCAAAGATACGGTTTTTGAGTGTGGCGTCGATAAGGCTCCCGGGCCGGATGGCATTAATTTCAAATTTCTAAAACACTTTTAGGCCCACATCGAGGTGGATTTCATGAATATCATGGACTCGTTCCATGGGACGGGAACTATAAATGTTGGGTGTGGTACATCTTTTATTGCTCTCATTCCGAAAACCAAAGACCTTGGGAATCTTAACGAGTACAGACCCATTAGCCTTATTGCGTGATTAACAAAGTTATTTCTAAGGTTCTAACAAACAGACTTAAAACGGTGATTGATTTGGTCGTATCCAAGTCACATCGCCATTCCTTAAGGGCAGATACATTCTCGACAGGCCTTTAATTATCAATGAAGTTCATTCTTGGCTTCGGAAGCACAAGAAGCGAGCGTTCTTTCTTAAAATTGATTTTGAAAAAGCTTATGACAACATCAACTAGCGGTTTGTTGTGGATATTATGGAAGGGATGGGATTCTCAGGGAAATAGTGTAAATGCATATTAGGGATACTCTCCTCTGCCAGGGCGGCAGTTTTAGTGAATGGATCTCCCACTTTCGAGTTTCCTTATCATAAAGGGATGAGACAGGGAGACCCTATTTCTCCGTTCCTTTTTGTTATTGTTATGGAGGCCATGTCCTGTATGATTGAAAATGCGCGCACTGAAAGGATTTTCAAGGGCATTCAGCTCCCAAACGACAGACCTCTAATCTCTCATCTTTTCTACGCCGATGATGCCCTGGTTCTTGGCGAATGGTCCAACGAAAATGTGCTAAATACGATAAGGATTCTAAGGTGTTTCCATATTTGCTTCGGTGTCAAAATCAATTTAAACAAATCTGGCTTATTTGGCATTGGAGTGTCTAATACAGAGGTCTCGGAAACGGCAAACACTGTGGGATGCAAAGTGGAATCGCTCCCTTCCAAATATTTGGGGCTAAAATTCGGAGCAAATATGAATAGAATTGCTAATTAGGAACCAGTATATGAGGTGTTCGAAAGACGATTATCAGCTTGGAAGTCCACTATGTTATCTATTGGTGGGAGAGTCACTTTAATCCGATCGGTCCTTCAGTCACTTCCTCTATATTACTTTTCTCTGTATCGTGCTCCGGTTAAAGTTGTCAATGACCTGGAGAGAATGATTAAAAAGTTTCTGTGGGGGGAACAGTGATAAGAAGCCGATCCATTGGGTGGCATGGGATAGAGTGGCGACCCCTAAGAAAGCGGGGGTCTCGGCTTAAATAAGTTAAGCTTGTCTAACACAGCATTGTTGGCCAAGTGGGGATGGAGATTCAAGACGGAAGACAGTAATATGTGGGTTACGGTTATCTCAGCTATTCACGCCGGTGGGCTCCGACTGGGATTTTCTCCCAGCTAAGAAATACATCGGAGGGGTCTGGAATGCTATTTCCTCTGTTGTTAAAAGACCGATTGTTAATGGGTGTCCGATTCGAAATCTTTTCAAAGGCATAGTCCGGGATGGGTCTTGAATTATGTTCTGGATGGATCCGTGGGTAACCGATGTTCCTTTTAAATTAAATTTTCCTAATCTTTTTCGTTTGGAAGTTGTTAAATTTTGCAGTGTTCGGGACTGGATTTAAGAAGCAGGAATGTGGCTGTGGAAGCATGATCCAAAAACAAAGGAGGAGTTACAAGAGCTAGCCGAGCTATAGATTCTATTGAATCCTTGTTTATTATCGGATCAACGGGATGTGCGGAAATGGAATGGTACCGGGTCTGGATCTTTCAGCGTCTCTGCGGTCAAAGATCTTCTGATAAGAAACAATGACTTTAGCGGTAGATTTGTCATGGATCAATGTAACTAGGTTCCTTTGAAATGTCAAATTTTCATGTGGCGTGCGGAGTTAAATCGTATTCCTACAACGGAGGCTCTTGGGAAAAGAGGAATTCATATCGATGACAAATACTGTTCGTTTTGCAATGAAGATGAGGAATCCGCGGATCACATTTTTACCGCGTGCCAGTTTGTGACGATCGTTTGGCAGAAAATTAACAGATGGTGTCATATCCCTGATGTTTTCGCCTTCTCTGTCAAGGACCTTCTGGTTATGCACAACTATGTTGGAGAGGGTTCTACCGAGAAAGAAGCAATTTACGGTATTTTTATTTCTAACTTGCTGGTGTATTTAGAAGGCAAGGAATGAGATTAGGTTCTCGGGTTCCCAGGCTAAAGTTGAAGACGTGTTCAGTGAAATTAAATCATTACGTTTTTTGTGATTCAAAAATAGATCTAGGCATAAGTCAGTCTAGTGGACGGACTGGTGTAAATTTGTTATTATGTAATCCATTCTTTGTTTTTTTTCTTTTCTTCCCGACCTGGTTTTCAGGTCTCGGGTGGTTGGTTTTTAATGAAGTATATCTTTCAAAAATATATATATATATATATATTCTAGATTATTAATAAACTCCTAATTAGAATTAAATACAACCTAAAAAGAATAAAAACAAAATTGCAACAATAGACCTTAATTTCTTGAGCGAATTTTTAGTTTTTCTCTATAACTCTATGTTTTAAATTCAATGCAGAAAGTACATTCATATTTTAGTTTGTAATAACGATCTGTCTTTAGGAATTATTAAGTAAATTCATCTTCTTGACTGCATTTAACCCTCATTTACAGTGGATCTTTATTTCACGAATCACCTGTTCCTAAGGCTATGGTCGTCTGGGTACCTGGACGACGGGATCGTGCCACAGAGGAAAGGAAAATGGTAGCCAGGTTGGCCTGACGGCCGGTCAGAATGCAATAAAGGACGAAAACATCCAGCTTATTGCACCTTTCATGACCAGAGTGGCGGCCATGTAAAGTACAAGGAAGGATCCTATGAATATAGCAAACGAAAGGATCTCGGATGGCTGACTCCACAACTGTAGTGGTGAATGGAACATCCGCAACGGTTGTCCAAAACGTGGAAATCTGGTCATACGTGGCTCCCACCTTAATGCGAGGGCCAACAAGCGCGGTGCGGAAGTCAGCGTGTGAGACCTCGGCCGGTGTGTAGAAACCAAGAGCTACTGCAAGCTCTGGTACCGACATTGAGTACGTCTGTCTGCCGAAGGCTAACGAGACGGCGCTAGGCTCATCGAACTGGTCCGTGGTATGCAGAAACGTGGCGTAGAAATCCAACATGAGCTCCACATACTGCTTTCTGTCGCACCGAAGTGCAGCCATCCATCGCTCTCCTAGGGTGGTCTCAAACCTAGGTCGGGCTCCTAATGATGCTAAGAGGGGTAGGTGGAAGGTATGATGAAAGTGGAGGTCTAGGTCGATTTACTGGGTGAGTCTGACGTGCTCGAGAGAAGGGTCATAGAAGCGGAGAAAGAGGTGGTCGCGAAAATCACAATCCTCCTCCTAGACAGGTTGGCTCCTCATCCATCGCAGGAAACTGCGGGTCGTCGTCGGTGTATGTATCACGCGTTGCGGTCCGTGGATGACGACGGGTTGCTCGGGCTCTCCTGGTGGCCATCTCTGCGGCGCTTGGCACCGCTGCGGCTCGAGCTCGCCATATCTGTTTAAAAATAATACCATACGTGCAACAGATATAATTACTAAACTACTTAAACAGAAAAGACATATTTTTATGTTTTTTATTGTTTTTTTTTGTATTTTTGATTTATTAACAAAAAATGAAACTAAAAACTAAATATGAATATCTTTTTGTGTTATTCTAATTTGATATTGATTCTATATTTTTGTGATTTTCATAAAAAGAAAATGATACGAAAATTAATATTTACCTAAATTTACAAAAATGTACAAATTCGCAATAGTAAACATGAATTAGTTTTGTTTTAAGTTAAAAACACGTGAAAGATCGTGTGGATCAAACAAATCGATCGAAATGGAGATTGAGTATAACCGATTTACCCGATCCCCACACTTAGATCAAACTGAGCTCGGATTTTAAAAACGAGATCGAAAACTCCCCCTAGTATACGGACAATATACTAGGAGTTTTTCATTCCAAATCAACCAATTTTATCTATTCAATTTTCAAGTAACGAGCTTATTGACAATCCATAAAAATCAGAAATTTACGCTTAATTGTCTTAATTTACTAAAAACCGACAAATACCAACAAATTTGAGTTTCCAATTTAAGGACGGTCGGTTGAATATGACTCAATAAACAAGACAGACTCGAAAATGGAAATTAGACTGACACAATCCCAAAACTGACGCGAGACGGGAACAAAACCGAAACATACCAATAATCGCGCGAGAGATAGAGAATGAACCGAGCGGATCCGGATAAACGCCGGTAACGCGAACCGTAAATCTGTAAATCAAACTGTTAACGTGTGAATTGAGTACGGGTTGAATCCCGACCCAAACCGACTCGAGTCGGGTTCTCGGGTTTGGAAACGGAGAAAAACCAGGACTGTTGACCAGTGTTGACCACCCGATTGGGGCTGTTCTGCGTCAAACCTCGGGTCAATAACGTAGTGGTTACCGGCCACCACCATCAGTGGTGGTGGTCCAGCAAGGGTCTGGTGAGTTGAAACCGAGCCACCTCCATTGGCGGTGGTGGCTGAGGGTGGTCCGACAGGTGAGATATCGACCACCACCATCGGCGGTGGTGGGTAGTCAACTTAGAGAAAGAGACAAGAGAGAGAGAGTTATTATTACCGGAGGAAGAGCGACGTTGGAGGTTGATTGGCCGGTGGAGCAGAGGCGGTCGTCCAGATGGATTCACTGGAGGTCGTGACCTGGTGGCATGGTGGCGGTTTACGGTGGAGGTAGGTGGTGATGAGTGGTGGCGATCGGGAAGGTGAGGGTGGTCGTCGGTGTTGAGTGGTAGTTGTGGGTGAGAGAAGACAACGACCCCCGAAAGGGTGTTATCGTCTGTTAAATTGACTTTTGGGGCGCGTATCACGCGCAAGGGCCTAGATGTTGCGCTTAGTGCACGAGATCAGAAGGTCGCGTGAATTTATAAATCCGGGGCGTACCGCGCGAGATGTAGAGGATTACTGCGCGTACCGCCCCGATAAGAAAGTATTACTCGGGTAAAAATACCCGTGCGGTACGCGCAGGGTAGAAGAGTAACTTGCGCAACGCGCGCCATTTGAGTGGAATAGAAAGTTATGGTATTTGGGACCCGATGATGAAAATTGACTAACTTCTCCGCTGCGTTTCTCTCACTCACTAACTCGGATTGACCTGAAACTTGGGATTCCGCAAGATGAATGTGTCTAGTTTCGGAAATTGTAAGACTTACACGACAAATTTATGATTTTGATATGGAAATGACGCGAAACACAAAGTGGTGTAAACGGAAGACTCGAGATACAAAACTCTACAATCGAGAGTTCTACCCGACAGTCTAACACTCAATAGGGTCTACGAGTGTGGAACAGGGCTTCCGTCCTCAACAACCTTTGACTTTCCTCGATCATCCCGACACTTTGCCTTGCTCACACACGCACGAAGATTGTTGAGCTCGGCATTATACACTTCATCTTCCTTCACCTCATCTACAATGGTCTTCTTTGACTTGACAGCTCCAAACGACACTGTCTCTCCATCTACGGTCAATGTGATCGTTCCCGCAAACAATTGATGTTTGCCTTTGCGGTATGGAGGAACAGACGTCCTAGAATAATCTGGACCCCACCATTGTCAATTTGCACAAGTACATTTTTCATAATCCCGCATGGATAACAAGTGGAACGATCTGCCATGGTAATGCATATGCGGGTGGGCTTTGGATCGCCTAATCCCAATGTTTTGTAAAGGGAGTAGGGCATCAAGTTAATGCTTTCCCCAAGATCCGCAAGTGCATTGGACACAGAAGAGTTGCCAAATTTACATGGAAGAGTGAATAAACCGGGATCATCCAGTTTCTCTGGCAGCTTGTTCTGAACCATAGCAGAACACTTTGAATTAAGAGTCACTTTGAGACACGACTCCAACTTTTGTTTACTCGAAAGCAAACTCTTCAAGTACTTAATGTACTTGGCATTGTGTTGAAATGCCTCAACGAAGGGAAGGTTCACCTTTAACTGCTTAAAAAGATCAAGGAACTTGGTGAACTGTAATACCCCGACCGATGGCGGAATCATCGAGATGCACGAGAAAGGAAATCAAAGATATTCAAAGCACATGGCATTTATATTAAAGTTTCATAGATATTAATGTTCAATATTCAAATGTACTAAAGAAACAAAATAATTCAAACAACCAAAAGTGCATTAATACTAAATTGTTTACTATTATTCTAGGCTAAGTCCATAAGTCCATAGCTTTGCATCTAATCGTTACCTGAAACATGTGAAAACAAGTTGTTAGGTTAGCTATAAATCTAAGTGAGCAAACCAAATAATAATAAAATAAAGTAAATAGAAATCCGAGATACATCAAATTAAATGCATGTATTATCACATATATAGCACGTTCATAAAATATTACCAACCATGGACACCCCGATATGTTATTAACCAAGATATTCAACCAACTATGAGACACCACCTCATATAGCAAGATAATTAGCAACAATCAGAAAAAGGGACAAAAATAGGGCCGGATTCGTATCACCCCTAAATAAGGTGGGTTTGTCAAACCATTAGCGCTAACATAATAACCGGTGGGCTTAAAATAATACAACTACTAGACACTAACATATAATAACACATTCATATAGCTAGCACGAAAGTATACATAATTGATGATCTCATAAAGTTATTAGTAATTAGTAAATAATATAGTTAGCACATGTTTCAGCCCCAAAAGTTTATTAAAACGGGGAGTTAGTGAGTTTACTCACCTTTTCAGATCCAGAGTAGTGAAAGAAAGTCAAAGCTGGTCAAGTATTTCCCACAAACTAGTTTCACCTAGTAAAGAGTAGGAACTTGACTTAGAAGGGAAATATAAATCGAAATTAATGATTAATGGTTCTAGGTTATTAACCAATAAGGTATCTTGAATTAAAAAGGTGTTATATCTAAATAATTCACTTATTTAAATATAGGATAATGTTATTGATATTTCGTTTTAAATATGTTTATTTAATATTTTAAATGAGGTTTGGAAATTACTTAATTAAAAGTAATTAGATAAAAGTTGTTATACTTAGGTTAATTAAGT
The DNA here is from genome assembly GCA_009936405.2 of Stevia rebaudiana. Lineage (NCBI taxonomy): Eukaryota > Viridiplantae > Streptophyta > Magnoliopsida > Asterales > Asteraceae > Stevia > Stevia rebaudiana. The sequence continues at coordinate 8,277 of WOUH02006446.1, forward strand.
ATTTGTAGAAAAATTATATTTTATAATTTAATGTAATTGTATATGAATTAAAGTGTATATTTTAACTAAATGAGATTACTAACTAAGTTATTAGAATAAAACATTATTTAAAAGTTGATTTTACGTTTAATCTACTAAATAATTTATGGAATAAAAATTAATAGATTTAGAAAAGTAAATTTAAGTATTTAAAATAATTACTAAACTTATTTTGTATTTTCTCGAGAGAATTTATAAAACTAAGTTTTAATTATAGTTTTTTATCATGAAAATTATATAAATAATTTGTAAATCCTTTTTAAATAAGTTTTAAAATTCAAACTCAGATTTTATAAAGTTTTTTTGTAGATTTTAATAGGTTAAATATAATTAAATTAGGGGTTAAAATAAGGAAGTGATTTAAAATGTATTTAAATTGAATTTAAATTTCAAATTAAATTCTGAAACTATTTATATAATATCTCAGATAAAATATAATCTTTTTAAAATTAAAACTGAATTAAATGAGTTTTTTTTTTATAATTAGATTCGTATTCAAAAATTTATTAGCTTAATTATTGGACCCAAAATAGGCCAGTGGGCCAACCACTCGACCGGAGCCCATTAAAACGAAACAGATCAGTTGGGCTAGTGGGTAACTCTCGTCTGAAGCCTACTCAAACACGGGTTGGAGCGGCCCAGAGCCCAGATGCGGAATCAAATGACCCAGGTGGATCCGTTTGGATCATATTCAACCCGAAATCGTGTTTTGAGCCCTAATCGGTCTCTAATCCATTCGATCGAGCTTCAGATAGATTCGTTTCATAAATTCGTGTGAGGGTTTCGATTTTAAACTAGGAAGCGCGTCGATTAATGGTGTAAAAGTTACCTGTGGTTGCCGGAATCAAGATCGGAGTTAAGAACAGGGATGACGGATCAAACTCGATTCCGATCTGCTAATTTGGAAACAAGTGATGAAATTAAATATTACAGTAAGCTTTAGGGATCGAAATAGGTTTAGGAACAATCAAGAATTACCTGTAATCGAGATCAGAGGTAGGAGACCGACACCGAACCTTTGATCGGAGAAACTCAAGTTTGATTTTTTGCTTGAATGTGTTCGTGAGTTGAAATTTGATGTGCAGATAGTTTTGTAGGATGAAGAGTGAACGAAAGGAAGCTTAAGTAGAGTCAATTGAGGTTGAGAAGATAGAGTTTCGGTTTCACAGGTAAACCATGATTTGTCGACATAGAATTCGGATCTGTGGATCGATATTTGACTGATTCAAGCATTGGACTCGCTTTGTATTGATCCTAGAATGAATGTGGATCGAATTCGAGTTAAAGGTGATGCGAATTGAGGAGTTTTGATCCCGGTTTACTCTGATAATTTGTTTCGGGATTTTTGGATTCTATTTTGACCGAGATTACGAGATAACATCGAGTGATTCGACTTGGGTTGGGTTCGAGTCATGCTTAGGGGCTGACTTGGTTCGATTTTTGTCTAGAGATTTAGGGCTTTTGATGGGTTTTGACACTTGACCCGAGTTGTGGCCGGAAAACAAGCTGTGGCTGGAAAAATGGGAGTCGGCGACTGTTTTAAGAGTTTCGTAAATTGACAAAAATAGTCCCTCATCTTTAGTGATATATATATTGTCTTTTTAACCTTGTATATTCCTGATTTTGAGTGTGGCCACCATGTTAGTTATTTAATTGGTTCAAGTTTTTGTTTTTCTGTTTTGGCCACAAACTTTATTTTGTTAACTTAACTTATTAAACCTATTTATTTTATATAACAAATTATATATAAAAATGTTTTTAAGGTTTCATTAAGATTTATAAGTCTTGTATATGTTTTAAAAAACTTACGTTTTATAATAATTTAGTTTATTTATTATTATCACCTAAATCTTTATAGTTTCATTTATTTTTACAAGAGATTTTATAAAATAAATGTCTTAAATAAAATTTCAAGGAATTTGAATTAAGAATTTAGGAAAAACCTGTATTAGGATTTTGACGGATGTCACATGAACTGTTCCGCTTCACGTGTCATCAAGCATGATTAGTCAGCTGCTCACGTGGCAAGCTACTGACACGTGGCAAGGTTAGATCGGGTGATGCAACGACACGTGGCGCCATCTGAGTGGGCAACGCAAATGGAAACGGTGCGGTACGCGCAAGATGGCCTTCGGGCGGCGCCCGTAGCGCGGAAGGAAGTTGTCGAGTGCCTATATAAACCTCATTTCGGATCTTAAGAATTCATTTTGTTTTCTCTAATCCCGACTTCTCACAAACACCCGTAAACAGTCTTAGGATACTAGGGGAAGTTCTACTCGGTTCAGATCATATCTGAGACGCTCGAGAAGACGTTATTACGCTCACGAAGATGGTTGAGCTCGTGATTCGTTGTTCTATATAGTCGTTGTTATGCCAGTTTTAAGTTGAGTTATTCGAGTCCCCTTTTTAACTGTTTTAATGATTTTGGGCCTGGTATGCATACATAATCTTTTAAATATTTATGTTAATATGATTATGTTGTTAATGTGTTAAACGTATTTTGGATATAAGTACGTAGAAATTATGAAAGGTTATTAATATTATCTAAAGAGATTATTGATATGTGTTATGAGGATTTGGTAAATGTATTTAGGGTATAAATACATAGGAATTGGGAAATGGATATAAAATTTGTTTATTGTGTTATACTTTATTGTATTAAAATAATATTGGCTTTACTTTAAGTATTGAGGTTGTAGGGATTAACATCTGTTGTGACAAATGTAGACTTCCATGTATTGAAAGTGTGATGGGCTAGTGGCTGGGTTCACCCTACATACGCCCTATATATAAACACCATCAATACAAGGAAAGTATATCCAAGTCAGGCTTTTGAGAAACTGACTCGGTGGAAAGATGCTTAAGGTAGACCAACATTATTTTAATATTATCAAGTATGATGGGATATGGGTCGGTTAAATTGGTATGAGTACCTATAGGTTGTGAATCTTTCTAGAACAGATGGTTTTGACAAAGAAAAGGTTCGAGATATGGTTTTTGTCATATACGAACAATTTTAAAGTAAACTAGTTCGAAGCACGTGTGTGTCGTGTATGGACCAAGTTCTGATATAAATGGTTTTGATTAAAAAAAATAGTAAGTTATAAGTCAGTTGGTAATGTAAAATCTAAAGGCCGTGGCTTTATGATAAAAAGGAAATTTCCCGGTGTGTGGGAATGGCAATGAAGCAGGTTGTACAACTAAGACAGTGACGACCGTAGGAGAGAGGGATCAGCTAGTCCCTAAATTAATGGCTTTTGTATAAAGTTACATTATAACGACTAAACACTTATTAAAGTCTTTTATGATGTTTTGAAGGAACTCTAATATGATTAATATTTTGATAACATATTATTTTATAAAATATATGGAGATGATATTGATAAATATGGCTAAAACATTAAATATTTTTGAAAGATGTTGTTTGAACTATAAACTTAGAACTCACCAGCATAAGCTGACGTATTTAGTATGCATATCAGATGCAAGGTAAGCTTCTGGATGCAAGTGATGGATTGTTTAGCTTGGAGGCATTTGTGGACTTAGTTGTAGTGTCAGTAGATAGAATGATATATATTATGTAATAAACAATGTAATAGCACCTTGGTTTAATATATATATATATATCAGTTTTATTTCCACTGTTGTGAATCTCTGTTTAAACCTTTGTGCTTATGTGTAAATCGGATGACGTTGTGAGCCCATGAAGATTGGGGCATCACACCGAGCTTGAGTTTGATGAATCAAGCTTGGCTTGGCAAGGCTTGTTACCGCCCTAGTGTAGGGATGAGAATGCTCGTTTTCGGGCCTAGTATTGGTAACCCCAAGCCCATAACCGATTGTAAACTTGTATCTTATACTTTATTGGGTAACTTTTGGTTAATTGCATGTCGGGTATCAAGTATACCCATTAGTTTGTTAGAAAATACCCTTGGATTTCTAGGATTTATTTTACTATACATCCAAACTTTTATAAGCTACAAAATATATATAATAACATCAAAACGCATCACAAATGAAAGATTAATTCGGGTATATAGTTCGAGTAAACGTGTATATGTTTTTACCAATCAGGATGGGTATCAACGAATTCTATATGCCTACAAAAGTTTTTTTTAATAATCTTATACCCGACTCAATACCTGGCCTAAACGTTTCACGTTAGTAACATGAATGCATTATTTTCTACATGGTAAGAACTCATGTAATATTCCTAAACGTTTCACGTTAGTAACATGAATGCATTATTTGCTACATGGTAAGAACTCGTGTAATATTCTACTTAAAGAAATAAATTAGATAGTTAATAAAAGTGAAGATTAATTAAAAGCTGTAAAAAAATATTTTAAGTGTTAAGTATATGATAAAGAAATAATATTGAAACCAAAATGAAAAAGAAAAAGAAAAAGAAAAAAAAATATTAAGAGCCAGAAATGTTACACATAATGATAAGAGTTAGTTTTATTTATGATGTAGTTTACATTGTTTCAGACGGAATTTGGTCTAACCAATCTTTCTTCACCTCATAAATGTCTACAAAATAGTCAGCGGTGTGATGAGAGTCAAGTTTTTATACAACCAAGTGTTTGAATGTTTCTATTATTTAACTAATTTATCTTCTGGTTCTTTTTTTTTTGTGGTACAGGATTAATTCCTCTAAACCTATATACATGCATGTATGCATATATATACCACATCATTCATAAGAGTTTTGAGTCATTCTTTAAAATGTTCAGAAGGCTTCATTTTTTCACCCTTGTTCTCGTACTCATCACCTTAAGATTCAATGGTGTAGCACCCCAAAAACAGGATCTCAAAAAGGGACATCGCGTCTCCACCAATGGTGCAGCTGGTTTGAGCTCACGCGTTGTAGAGCAATCAATCCCATATGATCCTGAAAACAACCCGAACCCAAGGGTGATGGGACATGGTGAGTTCAAGATATGGAAATCTCAACCTAGTGCTGATGGGGAGGAAGATGATATGGATGGAAGAGAGATCATTCTTTCGAAGAAAATTAAATTGAAACCCAAGCGCGGTTATAACCCTAATAAGGGATTAAGCCCTGTGCCCGCACCAAAAGTTTAAAGGAGGAGGGAGATAAGAGAGATGTTGTGGTTTTGTGTAGAATTTATAGGAGATTTTAGAAGCTTGTTCTCATATGCAAAAAACTTGGTCCATATAACTTAGAAGTTAAAAAACAGCGTGTGTTCAAAAATATATTATAAAAATGAATTATTATTATTATTATTATTATTATTATTATTATTATTATTATTATTATTATTATTATTATTATTATCTTGTTTTTTAATGCACGTACGACACAGTAATATATTATTCAGTTGCTTGCTCGTAACTTTCATAATTGCTTGCTCGTAACTTTCATAAATCTTGGTATAGGTATATGAAGAAGGACATATCTAACACAACTTTGGATATATGTTACGAGTCCAGGAGCTCAGCAAAGTAACAACAGCACACCAGGTGGGGTTGAAACTCAGCAAAGAAGAAGTGAAAGGATTAAAGTGCAACCAAAGAAATTTCAGGACCACATTATGGGTGCCACATCAGCCTTGGTCTAACACAATTCGGCTGTGCTACATCTATTTAAGTAATTATTGATTTTTCATGAGGTAGGAACACTTGTTAGATCTCAGTGAACTTCTCTTCCCATATTCTTTGTAATTTCAGTCTATACCATCCCCAAATTCCTCTATTCTCCAATTTCATCAACAAAATACCATTTATTAGATCTGCTTCATTTTGAATTCATACCAAATTGGTGATTTCATTAAGGTACTCGAACTCGTGTCATGGAGGAAACTGTGAAAGGCATTCCGGATGAACAACAAGATATGCGACGGGAATTAGATGTTGTTGTTACCGCCATCAGTTCCTTACAAGCATCGATCAATGAATTGATAAAAAGGACACGAGGTCGGTTCTTGCAAATTGAAGAAATTTGGAAATCACAAACCTCCAGGGGTTTTCAGGATGGTGAAGGATCGAGTATTCTCGGCCGCCATAAACCGACCCCGGTGTATCTGGCTCATTTTAATGGCGAAAATTCAAAACGTTGGCTTGATCAAGTCGTTCGTTATCTTGAGCTCTATTCGATTCTGGTGAAGGAGCGGTTAACCATCTCTTCCTTCTATTTATATGAAGTTGCTGCTGAATGGTTTGATTGGCTTCAACTCCATCACCAGATCTCAACTTGGGAAGCGTTTGCGTCTGCCCTAAATAAACGTTTTCGTTCAAAAGAAATCGAAGAACCACAGGGTCTCCTGGTGAAGCTTAATCAAATGTCTTCTATAGCTGATATTCATTCTTGATTTGAGGCTATTTCTAATCGTAAAATATCTCTGCTGGTCGGATTTCTCATTAGTTGTTGTATTTTGGTCTCCAGTTGGATATTAAGCAGTCAGATGTGTTGTAAAACACATGACATTCTTGCATAAATTTTAAGTCTTTTTTATAGTTATTTGTATAGTTTTGTATTAATTTATATATGATTCATGCTTACAATTAATGTTTTTATATTTCTCTGATGTTCGTGATTAAAACGAGATTTCTAAGCATAAAAGACGAAAAACAAGCATTCGAGTGGAAACAAGACGATCGGAGTTGAAAAGAAGTAAAAAGGCTGAAAATGCCAACTCCCGGGATACGCGCAAGATAAAGCCAAGCCCCGCGCATATCGCCCGCGTCCAGAAAAAGAAATAACAGACCACCGACTATTTTGTTCGGCGCGCTACGCGCGGGAGTAATCCTAGCCGCCGCGCGGTACGCTTAGGTTCATAAAATCGACTAAAACCCTATTTTCAAAAGTATAAATTGAAGCTTAAGGTCAGGGTTTTAGGGTTCAACTTCTTCAGCAACTTTGGACGATTTTGGATGCTCAAGAAGCTGGGATCATAAAGTTTGAAGCTTGGGAAGTATTTGATAGCTAATTCGGTTTGTCTAGATTTTTTTAATACATTGTTTTGTCTTGTTCTTGTTTGATTCTTCTTAATTCTCTGTTTGAACAATGAATACAGTTAATAATATGAATGCTTTGTTGATTTCAATGATTATGCTTGGCTAATTGCATTAGTAATTTCCTAGGTGATGTTGATTGTATGATTATATGTTGAATTTCGGTGTTTGGACAATGATAACTATTATTGGTAGTAACTAGGCAAAAATTCAGACCTCAATTAATCACATAGTAGTTAATATAATGGTAATTGGCAATAAAATCAAGTCTAGGAGTTGTTTGTCTATGAGTAGCTTCGATGTGTTAGTTGAATTGTCGATTTAAGTTACGTTTTGCATCCTTGAGACCGAGAGGAGACATGATTAGTTGTCTACTGCGGGATTTATTACTTTGGGTGGACCGATAGGATGACCTAGGTTTTTTAGTCTTGTCTTTAGCAATTAAAGTGTGTTTAGTCATTAATCTATTGTCCTTAGTACAAGACTTTGGCCGAGAGGAATGTTGGGTACGGGAAACTTAGGTTACCTGGTAGGTTTGGCCGAGAGGAAACCGATCTCATATATTTACGAAGCTAACATATATAATCTAACTGGTGTCTTTGTTCTATTGGTCCAAGCCGACCGGATATATCTACATTACTTACCTACGCCATTAGTTGTCTAATTAATAGAAACCAAATCACCAATGTTGAGTCAATGATCCGATTTCTTATGAATGATTGCATGATACTAGCCTAGGTGACTACTCTCTTCTCATCTGATTGTTTTCTAATTGATTGTTTGCTTTTTTTTTTTTTTTTGCTTGTTTGATTTAGTCTTAATTATTTAATTGAAAAAGACCAATATACCCTTCCCTAGTTTATTAAGTTGCATGACCTTTCTTAATTCCGAGTGTGTCTTTGGTTCTTTCCATTGAGTCCTTGGACGATACTCGGTCGTCCATTTCCCACTACATCGCGACCGGTACAATTTTCGTTAGTGTGTTAAATTTCCTGACTGTTTTTCTAGCCACGTTTTCTTACACCATGATCTACACATCATGTTTTTCGCGCTGTTGCCGAGGACTCTTTTAGGCACTTAGGTTTTTTATTGGTTATTTGCTTAGTTTTAGGTTTTTAATTGTTTTCTTTTATTAAATTTTGCTAAGTCATGTCCCATACCCGTTCTTCTAATCCCCTCTTTGATGTTTTTGAAGACCCCGAATGCTAATTTCACTCGCGCCTATGAGAATCGATCTTAAAGGTGAGAACTTTTTCCCACGTTTCTTTTTCTCATTACTCCTCCGATTCTTATTCTACACCACACACACCTTCTTCACCCCTTTCTCCTTTTTCTTCTTCTTCATCTGCTACTACAATGGGAAATCATCCTGCACGCCTCACCAATCACCAACTTTCCACCTATGGATTCACAGGTTGTCCGCAATCCAGTCACCGCATCTTCATATGCCGACAACGTGAACTCTTGGCAGTTCCCCTCATATGTCATGAACACGATCGCAAACACCACTCAATTCCACAGTCTTGACGATGAGGATGCCCCGGGACACGTTTCTAAATTTTTGCGTATTTGTCGCACATTTAATCTACAAGGTCGAGATTTAGATTCTATCTGTCTCCAATTCTTCCCATTTTCTTTTTGGATATTGGATGCCCGATCATCGATAAATGGTCAACGTTACTAATGAAAGGTATGATCCAAAGAGTTACACTTTGGAAAGAAACTAATCTAATATCTAAAGTTGTTTGATATTAATCAGTTCATGATATGCGGTTTAATCGAAGTGATGATTTACTATTATTTATGAAATAATAATAAGTGGTGATTTGTTATTTATGAAATAATAAATGTGGATTTTATTATTTATGAAATAATAAAATAAAGTGGTAATTGTTATTTGTGAAATAATAATTGTTAACTTTATTATTTGTGAAATAATAAACGTAAAAGGTGAAAAGAAATTAATTATTTGTTAATTAATTTAAATAGATATTGTTTGAATGTAGAATTCAAATTATCGATTAATTATTAAATATAAATAGATAGTGTTTGAAATTTGAATTTTAAATTATCTTCTTTTTAATAATTAAAAAGTGATAATTAAATGTTTAATTATACTTTGGGGTTTTAACTGTAAAAGTTAGAGGGGAATTACTGTAAATCCATATCAATATAAATAAGGAGTCAGGGCTCATTTATAGATACACAGAAATCAGAAAAAATTATATTCTCTCTGAGAACCCTAGCCAACCACCACCTTGCCACCGGCTTCACTGCCGCCGTCGACCAAGTCTCCACCATCGGCCAGCCATCACCGACCGGCCACCAGGAGCCGACGACTAGGAGTCGTCGACCGGCTGGGTTCGCCAGATTTCATACCAGAATCATTTTGTTCATCGGAACCCTAGGACTGCAGGGAGAGGTTCTCGCCGGAACCCTAGCCGTCGCCATCGGTTGCCGCCGCCGCCATGTGTCACACCCCGCTCCCCCAGAACACGGCAGCGGAAGACTTTAACCAAACTGGGGAGGGGCGTCAAGTGACATTTACTGATTGGGTCACAAGCACATGATTATAATAATGCATTACTTCCCAATCAAAATACAAATGCGTTCAGTATAAAATACAGCAGACAAATTCAAGGATTAATAATTCAAGTACATCTTTGAAGATTAACAAAAGTAATACTGCTAATCAAAAGCAAGTAACATAATCTTCATCACGTACTCCTACCCTTCTAGAACTATGTCCTGCAATAGTTTACTGATCACCTGAAAAATGTTTAGTT
>WOUH02006462.1:0-18073 GCA_009936405.2 Stevia rebaudiana
AAGAGCAAGAGGAGCGGGGAGCGGGAGCCGTTGGGCCGAGGGAGTCAACCCCGCCGGGGTAGGGGGCGGTGTTCCCGTCGGGACCCGCCGAAAAACGCACCCCTCCCACTCATCGGGACGACCGTTGCACTCAGTCTTAGAGAAAAAGTCTTAAATTAAAGGAGAGATTGTCATGAAAGCAATTGGTACTCGAGATCAGATTGCAGATTCGTTTACAAAAAGTTTGAGTAGTTCACAGTTGCTGAAACATTGCAGGAGTATGGGTCCGACAAAGCTTGATGTTGAGAGGGAGTGTTAAAAGTCAACATCAATTCACATGGGTCATGGATTAGCTAGTTTACTATCTAAAGTCACGTGCTCATGTGCATGGAAGAAATTAGTTTGTTTATTTTATATTTTCCATTTACGCATTATCTTTTTAATTAGTAGACATTTGCTCCACTTTGTGTTAGTGGTTTAGTGGGTAGTTGCATTTTTCAATTCCAGTACGTAAACAAACAAGTTGATGGTTTTCATTTGATCATTCAGAAAATACGAACCAATACTTTTGGTGAGTAAATTGGTGTGAGTAGATCAAAATCAACAGTGTGTGCTTCTCGTTATTGAGTGTGTTGTGATTTAGTGATTCTCTTGTTTCAACAATCGTCGGTGGTTTATACAACTCTATTTGCATTACTTACAGCTTTCTAATGCGTTGGTTTGGTGGTTCAATAATGCATGAGTTTGGTAGTTTATTTTTTAGTTAAGATTAAAAAAAAAGCACTATTTTCAAAAGAACAAAGCTAGTTCTTTACTCCTATGGATATTTTATAAATGCACCCCTTAACTTTGTTTAATGTCAAAGCTAACTCTCAAATTTGTAAAATGATATCTAACCTTCTCAAGTTTCTAAAAAGTACAGAGTTTATCCCCTATTGTATATGTAAAGTGTTTTTTCCTCGATAACTTTGTCATTCCTTAAACCTTTTAACTTCATAATGTATGAATTTGCGACATTTTTCGTTTCTTATATAAAATATCCAATGTTTTCACACGTTTATAGTCACATGTACCATCAACGATCTTGGCGTAACATACGGGTTAGTGACATTAATGTTTTGAAAGTTTCAATACATAACTACGTTAATGTCAATGCCACACAGGATACAAAGTTTACACCCTGCCACAACGCGCGGAAAAAGAAACTAGTTTATCTTATAAATTATAATTTAGTAAACCAGGGGACGTACGCTTGTATAATCATTTGATATCCCGCCACATGTATATTCACCACATATTATTAAGAAGATCGGACCATCAGGAAGCCTGAATTCATCCAAGTACTCATAGTATCGTTGTCCAAATTTACGATGATCCTGTTAGAATGTTACAGCTTTAGAATAACTGAATAAGAAATAAGAAATTAAACATTAAAAATTACGACTTTTGGTTATTAAATTAACCAAAAATAACTACAGCAAGTTTTTCATATGATCACCAAAGCATACGCACATTTAACCTGTTGCAAGATAATAATTAATTGTAACTGATAATAGATATATCATACATCATATATGCTTAAAAACTCAAATCATGTCATCATTATGAATAGGGTCAATACCTTAAATCTTAATCCACTTCATTTCAAAACTGATAACTTACTCTGTCAAATTTTCCACCTGTATAGTTTGTAATTCAATGTATTACAATAACCAAACATGTAATTAGTACTTAATAACTCTTTTACTAACAATTAAAATGTATAATTTAAACTTGAATAGCAACAAATTCATCAATCCAAGTCACATTTGCTTCTGTTTCCTTCGGCTTAAGTTAAACCTTCACCCCATTAACCAAAACCAGAGTTAACAATTGGGAATCCGTGATTTAAAATTCAAACAACACCTCTTTTTAGTTAACATTAACACCTCTCAAAAACAAAATCAATTCCAAACAATAATATGATGAAAGAAATCATACGAAAGGGGAAAAGTGATCGAGAGTCTGATTAAACCAGAGCTCATCTTTGGTCAAATACTTGCTGTTGCTATTGCTTTGCATCCGTTCGAAAATTCGCGAAGTAGATAACCCAGTACAAACACCGATCATCAAAATCATCAACAAAAACCCAATTGAACCCACTAACAACCTCGCTGTTACTCCCATTTCAATCCTGTGATTGTTGATCCAAACTTTCTGTTTGTTTTCACCAATTATTGCTCTGAAATTAAAAAATAATAAGCTTTTTGTCACTTTATCGCTGTATGATTCTGGTTGTTTTTCTTATCGTCTCTTTTAAACTTCAAAGTCAATCAGATTTCAATCTTTCATGGTGGAAAATCCAGTTGAATCTCGCCTTTGAAACAGATGTTTAAAAAAACCCGACCCGATTAGTAGAGTATAGCCCAATAGTTAAGCCCACTATTCACCGTCAGCCCAAAACTAGCTTTGACGTTTTCCCTCCACCTCCAATATGTTCGGGTCATACGGTTTAAGGTTGTAAGATTAAAAATGTTAAATTAATATTCGTATAAACTATTTACTATTTCAAAATAATGTCAGTACCATCCTTTGTCTTAACAGTTGACTATTCGTTTTCTCTCAACTCTTCGATACTTCTTGTTTGACTTTCTCGCTTTTTCTCACTTGTCATTACGTACATTCTTGTTTGAACCATTTAAATCTTTCATTCATGTAAAATAAAATGTATATACTTGTTATTTGGTCTTGTTTAAATCTTCAATATTTATAATATTCTAAGTTAGTGTTAGATAATATTAATTGCAACAATGATGTATGAGCCTTTATGTATTCGTTACCATAGTAATAATCGATTTAGTTTCCTAGGTTAGATTGATTTGAATCATTTAACATGTTAATTAAAGATCTTGATGCAATTAATACTTATATATATATAAAAACACTCTAGTACCTCTACATATTATTGATTTCTTCACTTCTTCCTCCATCAAATCTCTCTCTCTCTCAAAAACACACACATCAAAAGTTTAATTAGTAAGAATACGTTCAATGGAGCATCGATGTACGTATTACATACGCAAGATTATATGGAAGACACTTGTGGCTGCATCTGCATCAGCATTGGCTGCCATGTTTACCATCAATGGTTTACTTCATCGTCATTATCATCATGAGTTCATCAACATGCCATTAACCATTTTCTTCATTGTAGTGCTTGCACTAATTTCTGTTTTAATGGTGTTTTCTGCTGTTAAAGATTTTCTTGAATTTAGATGTATCATTTTCAAGAAACCAGTTTCGGTGGCTCAACATGAAGAAGTACAAATGGAAAACAAGCAAGACATGATAGCTTTTGACCATGTTTGATTGATTCATTTGTTTTTAGTCAAGTAGCAACTTTAATTTGTTTAGGCCTTGCCACTATGAATCATGTTAAATAGTATACGAATTAAATTTACACCGACATCTTATATTTCTCGGGTAAAATTAGTTAATACTCTCATTGAAATTGAAGTTCCCAAGAATTTTTTATTATTATTACTATTATTTTTATTTTCTATTTTTTATTGGGGTTGGTCTTTAATTTTGAATGCTTGGATTCTCTAGACTGGAGCCTCATTTTTTATCGGTTCCATCGCATAAATAATGATTAATTGATTTTATAACCAGTAAAATTGAGAGCTATATTAAAGTTTCGGATTTACTCATGACTAAAAAAAGAAATAAATCATATAATAACTATTTGAAAAAATATTTGAGTTTTATTTACCTCGAATTAGAAGGTAAATGTGTAACAAGGTACGCCACCTCAGGTCTCATGACATTCATACAATCATACACCTAGGAGTTATAATATTGTTATACGTGACTGTACTCGACTAAGTAGCTTGAGGCAAGAAAACCACAAGAATTTAATTAAAAGTAAAGTTCATTTAAGAGCATAGTATCCGTTACATATAGTAATAGACATTAAACTGTAACATTGATCTACCCTACATCCTATATATACACTAGGTTCCATTCTCTCATCGTATATTAGACTGAAATAATTTCTTTTTTGGTTTCTGGTGTTTTTTAAAAATCGCTATGGAAATATATTCAGTATTAGAATAACTTATATGTTTTACTGTTGTGACTAAATATAGTTAAGCATCTACGGTTTCTTTGAATCTATATCTATATTATTATAACTAGGTGAGATTCCCGTGTACTACACGGCGTACAAAAATAACATGTTAAGATTGAAGCAATTAGTTTATATTTTGGTGAATAATAGATATTTAAGTAAAACAATAGATTATATACATATTTTCGTTTATTAATTAAGAAGATGATGTGAATAAGAATTTGTATAGTTGATCATCAAGACGGTAAACATGTTTTGATTTCTTCCATGTTTATTAAAATGTATGCAAAAACAGTATTCATTGTAAAAAAAAAAAAGATAAACGTAAGCGAAACAAAAAATATATAGAAAAAACAAAATTCATCCTATTATAAATGAAAAAGAAAACCGACTTCAAAGTTTGAAAATATTCCTTTGATTCTTAACTTCCTGCATGTAGAAATAAGAAACATTGAATTAATATACAAGTTTTTTACAATAACGTATAAAAAAATAATAATTGTAAGCATTTCAAATATGGAGAACATAATAATCACCTTAAATTGTCACAAATTTGAAAATACCTTCTTGTAGACAACATTTATTGTTTTATTGGTGCAATTCTCGTCTTTATCTAATATCAATAATTTCAAACCATCCCTACTTTTCACTCTTGATAAAGCGACATATAATTGACCATGTGTAAACACTGAATCTTTCAAATACAAACCAACATTTGAAAGTGATTGTCCTTGACTTTTATTGATTGACATTGCAAAACATAATGATCAGGAAATTGCCTTCTTTTAAATTTAAAAGGAATTTTTTTATCAGATGGTACCAAACTTAATCGAGAGATGAAGGTCCGAACTCCGATATTGCTTCCTGAAATCACCTCTCCTTCAATTACATGTTTTCCAAGTTTTATTATCTGTAATATAGTACCATTGCATAACCCATTTTTTATATCAATATTTCTTAATAAAATTACCGGTACACCAACTTTCAAAAGTAATCTATGGTTGGGTAATCCAGATAATTGAAGTCCATTAAGATAATTTGGTGTGTATAAACTTTCATCAAAATTAGGGTTAACATGGTCTGATTGACAAATACTATCTAAACTGAAATATTCAACTTCATCACCAGGAAACAATGACAGCAATCTATCATTAATCTTCAATATCCCATTCACCTTGTCAAAACTGCAAACAACCATTTCACCAACAGCAAGACCAAAATAATCTATGAAAAGCTTTCAATCAACAACCGCATACCTATTTAAAAAAAAAAATTAAGAAAAACAAATTTAAACATTAGTTTATATAAAATAAATAGAGTAAATTAAAGATACTGGTGGATTCAAATGTGTACTGCATATAAATGTCATTTTTGTTTGCCTTCACATCCATTTCAATTTGTTCCCCATTAGGACCCTCAATTGTAACTTTCAAATTCTTATGAATGTTAGCATAGCGAACAATATCAATTGGAATACGTTGAAAAAAAATATTAAAAAAATTAATAAAGCTTAAATTGGTCATAATGAAGAAAGAAATAAAAAAATTATAATTGAATAACGGATAAATGCTTACAAATTTTGTAGACATCATAACAGTACGTATTGGTGAATCATAACTTTCGTTTACATGATCATCAGCAACACCAACGACATCAACATCAGCAACGTCCGCAACCACTGGTTCATTTAATACCAATTCTAACCCATTGGGATAAAATATAGTCAACTTGAATTTGAATTTGTAATTACCAATTAGTTCAAACAACAGAAACGTTCCATCAAGGAAAAAATAATTATTTGCAACATCAAGCCAACCATTTTAAAAATAATACGCATCAACTAAAGGCAGATAACCACTTCCCATTCCCTCTCATCAGCTGTGCAAATAGTTATTGTTTTACTTGGTGGTTTGTTTTGAAAGTTTCTTTTACAAAAAAGGATTGGAATAGCATGTAAAAATAACAAATAAAACACATTTAATTATATTAAAACATTGAGCTTTTAAATTAAGAATAAAAAAAATTATTATATATAAAAATATACCATTAATGAGAAGTAGGGATCGAATAGCAGACAGATAAAGGAATCTCCTGTTTGTTTGTTTTGATCCGGGTGAAAACAGTTAACATTCCATTTAAAAACATCTATCTCTTGGATCTCAAAAACTAAAAACATTTCATTTTTTTAACCACACATCATTCACAAACTTTAACCAATCATTCTTCAGATAATAAACATCAACCTCAAGCACAAGTAATATGTAGTAACTACTCTCACCAGGTAGAGAAATCTGAATATCAACATTGTCTCCAATGTTGTTCATATTGAAATCAGTTACATCCATTGATAAACGCTATGATTCATGAGTTAAATTAGTAATTATTATTATTTACTAATAGAATATTATTAAAAACAAATATTAAAATACTAACCAGTTTTGTAGCCTTTTGGTTCTCCAGTTTAGTCCAAAATCTAAAACCCACCATGATTGAATCTGCAAATTGTCATAAAAAACTTTAAAATATGGAAACTTTAATAATAAAAAAAAATACCTACTTATCTATGAATCTTAATATGTTATTAACTAAATATGAGAATCGTAAATAAAATTTAACTTCATAATATTTATTTTTGCATGCAAAGAATAAATAAATAAACAGTCCTATACTAAAATTACTATAAAAAAATTGAAATATTTACGACAAATTGAAGGAAACTTAAGATTCATGATACTTGAACATTAAATCAAGGAAAAAGATCATATAGTAATGAAAATTAAAAATAAATGGTTACTTTTATTTTTAATAGAAAAAAATGTAACCTGTTAATGTTAGTTTTGGATTTATATACATGCAAATACTTTATATGCCTATAAAAAACCTTTAAAGTAAAAAATCTTCATTATGCATTTGGAAAATCAAACAAACTAAGGTTAAAACAAAATAGGATACTTCGATCAATACATAATCATCAAAGAAATATAAAAAATTGATGTTTTTTCTTAAGAACCGTCCTATTGTAAAATTTAAAATAAAAATTAGTAATGTTTACGCAAAATAGAAGAAAACTTACGATTGTTGATAGTTGAAGATGAACTTGTTGAATGTTAACTTCTGAAATTCGTATGCGAGGTGAATTCTAAATGGAAAACAAAATAGAGTAAACAAACCGAAATATGATATATATCGAAAGTTCAGCCGTTTTATTTTTGTTCTAAATATTATATTTGCATGTAATGATTATATTTAGATTCGTAAAATCTTGTGTAATAATTAAACATTGAAACTAAACTGAGTTTATACTATTGTTAAATATAAATTTAGATTTGATATACTACCTCTTAAAAATCTATACTGTTATAGCATAAATATATAAATATTTTAGCAAAATAGATCTTGTATATATTCAATTATATTGAATTAATATATTAGGTAATAATAGATCGCCTATTTTTAAAATTAGAATTTATAAAATTAAAATAATAGATAGGCTATTTTAAATGTAAAATTAAAAAAAAATTATAAAATGTTCTCAAATAAATATGTAAATTTTAAAAATCTATATTGTTATGCATAAATATATAAATATTTTAGTAAAATAGATTTTGTATATATTCTAGTCAATTAATACATTAGGTAATAAAAGATCGCATATTTTTAAAATTATAGTCATCGAATAAATTTTTTCAGAATAAATTTTTTCAAATTAAAAAATTATCAATAAAAAATCGGCTATTTTTAAAATTAGAATTTCTAAAATTAAAATAATAGATTGCCAGTTTTAAATGTAACTTTAAAAAAAAAATTATAAAGTGTTCTCAAATAAATAAATATAATTGACTGTACAATTATATATTAGAAATGGTTATCCTTTACATTAAATTGATGTATTATATCCTATATTTTTTGTAGTTAGCTGTTGAAATTCAGTACTGAAGAAAATTAAATAATAAGTTACAAAAAATTGACCTGGATTAGACGAATCATTTTCATGGATACATCAACCAGTGTCAACAAATTACCTAAACATAAAATTATAATTAGCAGGAGTAATTTGTTAAATAAGAAAGATGAATAAAATATAGTGAATAGAAACAACCTGCAATCAGAACTTTCATTTGTAGCATTTTAGCCAATGATAATAAACATTACCAAAATAATAAACAAAAGTGTTGTAAAATTTAGTATAGAGAAAAATATAAACTGATAGCTGCATAATATAAGAAAAACTGATTTTTGGTACTACAAAGACAAAACTGGTTTACATACAATCCATATGCAATCAACAGTAAATGATATCACTTTCTGAATTAAAAAAGAAACTCAAATACTAAATAAGACCATGCATAATTAAAATAATGATACTAAGTGTACTACTTAGTACTATCCACCAAAAACCATAATTGTTAAAAAAAAAAGCAAAACAAAACACACAAACTTCATGTCTGACAACAAATTAAATGACTTAAATTGTTTATAATAATAATAATAAAGAAAACCAAAAACTTCATCAAAAATCTTTAATCCTTCTTATTCTTTGGTGTTAAAAGCTTCACTTCATCATCAACTTCTTTGTTATATTTAGGAGCAACATCCACACAAATGATTTCATTCACTATTGAGCATTCTTCAATGTCATAAACATCAGTAAGCTTGCGTTTTATTGTTGACAATGGAGTAGAGTTGTCACCAATCACAGATTTAGATACCTTTAAAAAAAAATCAGGATTTAAATAATTTATTAGATTTGTAAGTTAAAATGAAGTTTTTAATTTATTCTATACTCAGTTAATAAAAGTACAAAAAAAATGGTTACCTTAATGGCAACACACTTTTCTGAATTGACATCTGAATTTGTGATGTTTTGGGACTCAGATTCAACAGACTTATTAAGACATGTAAAAAAGAAACCAAAATCATTTCATGTTTGTCATTTATAAGATAAAAATATATAGAATTTTATAAATATTTAAGTACCTGAACAATAGCAAATTTCTTTTCAAGTTCAACAATGATTGCTGAATCATCGGTCATTTTAACAACCCCATAAATGGGGTAGTTATTGGTCAAGTTATACTGACCAATTTCAATCTTAAATGCATATTGTTTTTCCATCAACTCATAGAATAATTCAGGAAAATAAAGAACATCATTTTCAAACTGTTTACAAAAATAATTTTGATGAAAGAAATTTTAAATAGATAATCAAAAGATTATACAGCCAACTTAAAATGATTAATGAATAATGAATTGAATACCTCTGGCATATAAGATATCAGATCCCTTGCTGTGGTTTTTAGAAGCTTAGTTAGTTCACGATCCCAAAGAGTAACAGAAACAACACCTGTCAAATCTTGAACTCTGATCTGTATTTTGAGTCTATACAAAATAATTAAAGGACAATGTGTATCAAAATTTGAGATATTAATTTAATTGTAAACTTATTGATTAACAAAATTACTTTGGAATAGATGAGACGACTCTTGAGTCACATTTGGTGCAGTAATCTATCTGCTCCTCAGCAGATTCATGTTCACCATCAACAGGATTCTGACGGGGAACCCATTTATGAACAACTTTTTTTAAGCATTTCTTGCAAGCATTATATTTCCAACCAGCTTCTCTGCATATTGCTTTGATTGTACCAAGGATAATAACATGCTTCTCCTAAAAAATAAAAAAAATAAAAAAAAAATTTAAAATTATATCTAGATACAGCAAACCAGGAAAAGCACAAAGTTATGTACAAATTTTGAAAAGTCAATAAAAACAGACCTCAATAATCTCACATATGTCACCAATGCTGATGAATCCAACATTATTACAAAACTCATCATGAAGCGAGCAAAACATGGAAAGACGAAGAGGACGATTATTTGAAGAAGGTGTATCAACAGCTCTTTTACTTAAGCTAAAAAACATTAAATTTATTGTATTACAGATATGAAAGTTTTAAAAGTAGTACATAAATTAAAAAAAATTATTGTCAACAAAAATATTACCTCTTCTTATACTTGTTGATTTCATCAATATTACCATTCACAAACAATCGACTTATATGAGAACCAAAGCAGTTTTGCACATAAGGGTTTTCTGTAATAATAAGATTAGAAATCAATTAGATTATTCAATTATAAATAGGACTTAATAAAATGATTAATTACAAGTAAATGTCGACTTATATTACTTACCATTGTACCACTTCACTTTAGCAAACTGAATAATGACAACAACATGTTCCTGACTGGAATTTTCAGTGATATAGTTCTCCATTTGGATCACATACGTATCCCACAGAGTCATGAAAACATGATTTCCTCTGAAAAAAATTAAATTTATAAACATACTTATTTAAAAAATTTGTATTATTAAAAAACTAAATGAATAAAATAAAGTTACTCAAGATCTTCAAGCTGCATTGTTAGCCTTTTCTTTTCATCATTTCCAGCTTGTTTTTCATTAGGAAAAACTTTTACCACATGACCAATGATATCTGCATTAAAATACAAACGAAAACAAAATTAAATTTTGAACAAATAAAAAAAAAAAAAACAATTAAGTTTATACAAGTTATTATAATTACCAATAGTAAACTTTTCAGAATACTCCTTGTTCAAGATTGACTGAAAATTTTGGAACTGGAAACCATATTCAGGACCATTAAAATCAAGACACTTGGAAATATGTGTATTATAGTTAAAAAAAAGTTTATTTTGATTATCCACATATTTGTTTTTTGAATTGTATATTCCGATGCTTGGTTTTTTTATCAATAAGCAAGAATTATCCTCTATAAATTTTTCAAAACGAAAAAACCATTTGCGCATCACACTGCCTGGAATCCTGGTTCCCTGCATAATAAAAATTAAACATATAATTAAATTTAAAAAAAAAGTGTTAAAATTATGTCAGTAGATTTTGCATACCTCTTCCACTTGCGTCTGTTTGAGGTTTATATAAACCCTTTGATCTTCTTCTTTTCTGTTAACACTTTCTTGATTTTTCTTCTTTCAATTGTCTTTTTGTCTTCCATCCTTGTTGTCGTTCATTCTGTTAGAGTTTTTCTTTACAAGATGTCAAAAAGTACTAGACCGGGTAAGGCTATGAAAAGTTTAGAGTCCGATGTCGCCGATATAGGTGACGTGGTTGTAAATTGGAACTGTGCTGATTTTGAGAGGTTGGTTCATACGTTTGGGTTCCGTCCTGAGTGGGGAGCTTCCTTTCCGCATTCTGGTGATACTGCGTTGGATAACCCCCTGGCATGATGACAGTTTACGCCGACTTCTTTCTTCGGGCCAACTTCCGCTTTCCGATTACCAAGTTTTGTCTTAACGTTCTTCATCATTATAATATTCATCTGTCCCGGGTGCATCCGCTTGGTATGTGTCGGGTAACCTTGTATGAGTTTCAGTGCCGGTGTTTGCGTTACGTTCCATCGTTGACTCTTTTATGAGCCTTTTATGAAATCACTTTCAAAGGGAATTAGTATTTGTTTAGGAAACGTTACGGGGTGAAACCGCATGCTGGTAGGCTTCCTGATAGTTTGAAGGGGTGGAAGGGTCACTTTTTTTTATATTAAATCGGCCGTTGTTCCTTTGGAAATGAACTATCGTGCTTCGGGTGAGACGATTATTGACGTGCCGCCTGAGGCCGGATATGAGAGGGATCCAATGTTTTAGCGGTTAGTGTTGGAGATGGCTCCTTTCAGAGAGCTCCATGAGACAACGTTGGTTGGTGTCGGGATGAGCCGAAATTGGGCTAATGTTAATCGAATACCGATTTTTCATCATGGTGGACGCGGTGAGTGTTTATTAGTCATTTTTATAATTATTTTGTGTTTTTATCTCTTTTCTGACCTTTGGTTTTGTGATGTGTAGTTCTTCCGTCGTTTTTCCCTTGTCTGTTTTCGGATAGGGTTCTTCCTGCTGTTCTCGGGGGTTTTCCCTTGCCTAACTTCATGATGCCGGATGAGGCGGCGCTTGCTATTGAGTTAGATTCGGCTAAAGGGAAGACAGCGTCGACTGCTGTTAAAGTGAAGTTGGAGAAGGAGAAGGCTGTTAGTACTGTTGTTAAGAAGGCTTCTTCTGGTGGGGCAAGTGATTCTGATATTGAAGTTTTGGAGGCGGCGGTGGGGGTCTTGAAGCCTTGTGTTTCTAAGAAGTCTAGTTCGTTGATCCAAGAAATCAATCCTAATGTTGAGAGGTCTTCTCCGTTGATTGAGACGCCCATTTTTGGTGTTAAGAAATCTGGTTTTAAGGCCCCTGATTCTTTAGTGGAGCCGTATGTTTCTTCTGTTGTTGGTGATAACCCGAAGTTGGGTCCGGACGTTGTCCCGGTTTTCTCTCCGTTTAGGCGTAAGAGAAAAATTAGTGACCGGGTTAGTGGGTTTGACAAAGATGCTTCCGTTATTACTCCTCCATCTGGTTAGTTTCTGTATTTGTTTGGGATATTTGTGCTCATTATGCTTGCTTCTAACTTTGTTATGTGTGGTGGGTGTAGCGATGGTTTCGAAGATTGTTTTTTCAGGTGGTGCTGTGGATGAAGTTGTTAAGGAGTCTCATGTGGGTGAGGATAGCGGCGGTGGTTTGGAAAATGTTGTGAATAAATCTGTGGTGATTGGGAGTGGTGAGGTTGTTAAAGAAGGTGTTGAGGTGGTGGGTACCGAATCTCAGAGTGTTCCTTTGAAGGGAGGAGAGTCTGTAAGTGAGTTTAGGGGTGTTATGAAAGAGGGTGTTGCTGTTGGTGATAAGAAACCTTCTGCCGTGGTGGGAAACATCGATGTTGGTGTTGTGGATGGTGGTGATGATAGCGGTGGTGGAAATAGTGGTGGTAAGAAGAAATCTCTGTCTACAGGTCCGGGTGGAACGTTGGGAGCTGGTTATTTTAAACCCAACTGGTCCTTACACCACAATCGCCGTTGGCTGATCCTGGTGTTTGTCAAGAATTTCTTCGATTTGCAATTCCAGACGCGGAGTATGAGTTTTAGCGGAGGTTGAATCATGAGGATAAATCAGACCTGCTTGCTGTTAATCTGTCTGCTATCTTTGTGGCGCTCCCGGGTGTGATGCGGGAGTGGGATAAGAAGCATACTGAGTTATCAGAAGTCAGGGCTAGGGGGCAGGCTGATAGGGATGAGATAGTGCAGTTGAAACGGCGTGTGGCGGAGTTGGAGCGAGCAAATACTTCTTTGACCAATCAACTTGCCGCAAAGGATGCAACTCATGTTGTTGCCCGGAAGGAATGTGAGGATGCCTGTAAGAAAACCAACCTTCTTTTAGAGATGAGGGCTCAGGTGATTAACGATCTTAAACATAAACTGGAGGTTGCTGAGGGGAGGGGGGATTCTTTAGTTGGTCAGCTTAAAGATATGGAGTCCGGTCGTGGTTTGTTGGAAGGTGATTTGTCTGAGGCGCGCGTGGCGCAGGTACGTTTCATGTTTTTGTTTTGTGTGGAGGTACTGGTTTCTTTATATCTTTGGTGTTTTTGTAGGGGCGTTTAAAAAGTGAAAAGGTGGTTCTGCAGGGGAGGATTAACGAGCTGGAGGGGCGACTGTCTGTTACCCGGTTAGATCGTCAATGGCTTATGGTGGAAGGCGTTCCACGTGCCATTGAAGCTGCCCGTGGGTGTGATATTTTTAATGACGCTATTGCCGTATAGTGGCGGCGTCAAAAGCGGTTGGTCGTGTGAAAGGTTTAATAGCTGGCTTTAATATGAAGGAGACCGAGTCGGTGCAAACATCCACCTTGTTTGAAGCTGATGCAGATCTTAAATATGATAGTGTTACTGGTGATTATGATCACTTAAGTCTTCCTTTTGTTAACGAGTTGATAAGTAGCGGTCGGAGTGGTGATTTAGAGTCGTTTAAAGCTGTTCTTGCTACGGTGGAGTCGGAGTCAGGTGGTTAGGGTTTTTGATTTGTAGGCTTTTGTTTTCCTTTTTGTACTTGTGTTTTACTGCTGTTTGTAATGACTTCTGCTCATATATAAAAACTGTGTTTTCCTTTTTGTACTGTGTTGTTTCGTTGTCTTGATCTGTCTTGCGTTTATCTTCTCTTTGTTTGTAAGATATATGAGTTGAATTAGGACGATCTTTGTATAAATTCCAGGAACTGAAAGTCTTTATTTCTGTTGGGCCTTAATTTGGTCTGGGTACCGAAGGCCTGAAGCCTGGTTCTTGACAATTTGGATTGAGTGTAAGATCAACTTAGTTCTTGAAGATTAGGCCTGAGGTTCTGTGAATTATGCAAGGGTCAGGACCATCCCGGCACGAGTGACGGGGGTTTGAAACCTTGTTCTTGACAACTTGGGTCAAGTTTTATTTTTTAGTTAACAGCTCTGATTAACTTTTTTATGAATTATGCAAGGGTCAAGACCATCCCGGCACAAGTGCCGGGGGCTTAAAACCTTGTTCTTGACAGCTTGGGTTAAGTTTTATTTTTAGTTAACAGCTCGGGTTAACTTTTTTTATGATTTATGCAAGAGTCAGGACCATCCCGACACAAATGCCGAGGCCTGAAACCTTGTTCTTGACAGCTTGGGTCAAGTTTTAATTTTAGTTAACAGCTCGTGTTAACTTTTTTATGAATTATGCAAGGGTCAGGACCATCCGGCATGAGTGCCAGGGGCCTGAAACCTTGTTCTTGACAGCTTGGGTCAAGTTTTATTTTTTAGTTAATAGCTCAGGTTAACTTTTTTAAGAATTATGCAAGGGTCAGGACCATCCTCACACGAGTGCCGGGGCCTGAAACCTTGTTCTTGATAGCTTGTGTCAAGTTTTATTTTTAGTTAACGACTCGGGTTAACTTTTTTATGAATTATGCAAGGGTCAGGACCATCCCGGCACAAGTGCCGGGGCCTGAAACCTTGTTCTTGACAGCTTGAGTCAAGTTTTTTTTTAGTTAACAACTTGGGTTGAGTTTTTTATGAATTATACAAGGGTCAGGACCATCCTGACACAAGTGCTGGGGTCTGAAACCTTGTTCTTGACAGCTTGGGTCAAGTTTTATTTTTAGTTAACAGCTCGGGTTAACTTTTTTATGAATTATGCAAGGGTCAGGACCATCCTGGCACGAGTGCCTGGTGCCTAAAACCTTGTTCTTAACAGCTTGGGTCAAGTTTTATTTTTTAGTTAACAGCTCAGGTTAACTTTTTTATGAATTATGCAAGCGTCAGGACCATCCCGGCACGAGTGCCGGGGGCCTAAAACCTTGTTCTTGACAGCTTGGGTCAAGTTTTATTTTTAGTTAACGGCCCGGGTTAACTTTTTTATGAATTATGCAAGGGTGAGGACTATCTCGGCACAAGTGCCGGGGCCTGAAACCTTGTTCTTAACAGCTTGGGTCAAGTTTTATTTTTAGTTACCAGCTCGGTTTAACTTTTTTTATGAATTATGCAAGGGTCGGGACCATCCCGGGACAAGTGCCGGGGGCCTGAAACCTTGTTCTTGACAGCTTGGGTGAAGTTTTATTTTTAGTTAACAGCTCGGGTTAACTTTTTTATGAATTATGCAAGGGTAAGGACCATCCCCTCACAAGTGTCGGGGACATGAAACCTTGTTCTTGACAGATTCGGCCAAGTTTTATTTTTAGTTTACAGCTCGGGTTAACTTTTTTTTATGAATTATGCAAGGTTTAAGACCATCCCGACACAAGTGCCGGGGGCCCGAAACCTTGTTCTTGACACACGAGATTTCGAAACTTTTATACTTTATTTATCATTTGTGACTGTTACATATAACAAGGCCTTAACTGGGCGGCATTCCAAGTTCTTGGTATTTCATCCCCGCTTAGGTGTACCAGTTTGTAAGCCCCCTTTCCCAGATTTTCTTTGACGATATAGGGGCCTTCCCAATTTGGGCTGAGTTTTCCAGATGGTAATGCTTTGCTTGCTTCGTTGTTTCTTAAGACATAGTCCCCTGCTTGGTATGTTTTGACCTTTACTCTTTTGTTGTAGAATTTTTCTAGTACTTGTTTGTATTTTGCCTCTTTAATTGAGGCCAACTCCACCCCCTCCGGATTCATTAAAATTAGACCTGCCCCGGATCCCTCATCGTTTGATGTGCCGTCGGTGTGGAAGATCCAGGGTGCTCCTGGGGTGGTTGCTGCATATTGGTGAGCTCTGCAATTTCGTTTTCTACGTCTGTTGGGACTCATGTTTGGAAATCTGCTATTACTTGGCCTTTAATAGTTGTTCGTGCTTCGAAATAGATCCCGTATGCGCTGAGCTCAATTGCCCATTTGGCCAGAAGGCCGGATAGTTCTGGCTTCCTAACCACCTGCTGTATTGGATAACTTGGAAATACCTCGATATTCGAGAGGCGTGGGTGTGATCTTCGATAGTATGGCTTTGGAAATACCTGCGCAATCTTCGAGAGGCGTGGACAATCTTCGAGCGAAAATACCGGATATCGTGTTTCTGCGTCGGTGAGTACCTGATGTAGTAGATTGGTGTTTGCTTTTCCTCTCTTTCTACCAATGGCACGGCACTCACGGCTCGGTGAGACGTTGATAAGTACATGGTTAAGATTTCACCGGGGTTTGTGTCGTGAGTGTTGGTAATCGGATTAAGTGTTGCTTCATTTGCTGGAAAGCTTCTTCGGCCTCGTCAGTCCAAACAAAATATTTCTTATTGATGCAATTTCGTAGTGTGGTGATGAAGGGAAGAGATGATTCCGCTTGCCGGGCCAGGAAACGGTTAATGGCCACCAAACGGCCATTTAATGTTTGGACCTCTTTTAAGGTTGATGGGGATTTCATGTTGGTTATTGCGGATACTTTTTCTGGTTTTGCTTGAAAACCGCCATTGGTGACTATTACCCCCAAAAACTTGCCTTCTTCCACGCCGAAAGCGCATTTGCCCGGGTTAAGTTTTAAGTTGAAACTCCTTAGGCGATCAAATGTTTCCCGTATGTCATCCAACATGTCTTTTTCTTTTCTGCTTTTGATGACAATATCATTGACATAGACCTCCAGGTTTCTTCCAATTTGATTTTTGAAAGCTTTATCCATGAGTCTTTGATATGTGGCTCCTGCATTCTTTAGACTAAAAGACATTTTTGTATAGCAGAAAATTCCGATATCTGTGTGGAAAATGGTTTTATCTTCATCTTTTGGTGTCATCTGAATTTGATGGTAGCCTTTATATGCATCCAAGAAACACTTGTATCGGAAAGGTGCTAATGAATCGACTTTAAGGTCGATTTCTGGCAATGGGTATGCGTCTTTTGGACATGACTTGTGTAGATTTATGAAGTCAACGCACATCCTCCATGTACCATTGGATTTTTTTTTACCATGACCGGATTTGTGACCCAAGTCTGATATCTTATCTCACGTATGATGCCTACTTCTACTAAACTTTTGACTTCTTTAAGCATCGCTTGTCGTCGTTCTGTGCCCGTTGTTCGTTTTTTCTCATTGATCAGCCGACTGTGGGGATATACTTTTAGCTCGTGTTGTGTCATCACATGCGGCACCCCTATGATGTCTGTTGGCTTCCATTCGAAAACATCCATATTCTCTTTCAGTAGTTCTTTGAGTTTGCCGCGGGTTTGGGTGGTAATGGTGCTGCCGATTGTGATGGTTTGTTCTGGATATGCGGGGTTGAGGGCCGACTTTTCTGGTCCTGATTTCTTTGGTTGTTTTTCCGTAACGATAAACATTCCTGCTTAACATAGATGATGCCGGGTCCCTTTGGGGTAGGGAACATAATTGCTCCGTGTGCAGACGATAGAGCGGCATTGAAAGCAGCAAATCCCGGTCGTCCAATAATGACACTGTGCTGTGATATTGCCCGGACTATAAGAAATGATAATGAGACAACCCTTGTTCGCGGTCCGTCTTCTAACCTCATAGGTAATGCTAGTTGTCCTATGGGTTGTATCTGTTCTCTTGTAAAACCGACTAGTGGGGCGTCAATGGGAATCATCCTCTGTTGGTCATCTTCATCTAATTGCCGGAAACAGTGCTCGTACATGATGTCAGATGAG
>WOUH02006470.1:0-18073 GCA_009936405.2 Stevia rebaudiana
CCTTTGAGTTCAATTTATCGTCTTTGATTAATCTAATTGTTCTTGAGCCATTTGGTTGCACTCGAAACTGCATCATTAACATTGGGTGCAAACTGATCAACTAATGAAAGATGATGAGTTTTGAGGTGAGGGGTGTTGGGGAAGATGGTTTAATGGTTTCTTGAGATATTATACTGTGACGTTGCATTCTTGATGATAAGTTTACTCTCAAACGAAGATGTATGAATGTATGCATTTCTTTATAACACCTAAAAAGTTCAGTGCACTAGTAAATAAATTTATTTATTAATCATGTTTATATACTATATACTCGTGGGCACTAGTTGGTGTATTATTTAATGTACATGTGTATTATATAGCGTGCATGTGTGTATATTGATTAGTGAAAAACAAAGAAGAATCATTAAGTTGTATCTACCAATGACCAAATAGTCTAGTAGTATAGTGTTTGCCTCTTCACAAAAGTAGTAAATATATAAATCATTGCAAGTAAAGGTTGGGGATAATTGTGGAATAAATTTGATGCTAAAAAAAAATTAAGTTGTATGTAGTTGTGTCCTAGTACTTGTCGAATTAAATAGGATTCTTAAAACTTGATAATGATCACTTGACACGAGTTTGACTATAATTACACGTAAAACGTAAGCAAGGTGAATGTGATTAAGAAAGATGTACAATAAGGCTTGACCAGTAAGCAAATGAGTACAAAAAAAATAGTGATATGGATATTAATAATTATTACTATTATTGTTTGAAAGTAAAAGAAAATACAAAAAAAAACTGCATGTTATCATCACTAAGTGATCATAGTCACTTGTCATGTTCACTTGGTGGTCAAGCTGCTACTATATGTAATGTCGGAAGGGCTTGAGGGTGATGTGAACATGTGTCATTTTAGATCGTCACTTGATGGTCAAACCTCATTTACATAAGTCCAAAAAGTAGTCACAAACCAATGTGGTTTTGCTAACAAGAAGCTGATACAAACACAATTTACATTTTTAAATTTTCTTCAAATAAATCGAATCTACTTTAAAAATGCACTAGACTATTGTCTAATATTGATGATTAACTACATGACTCAAACCTTTAATTTTTTCTAAAAACAACACTGCTATGTATACATCTAGATAGTATTAAGTCATGAGACTTTGGTGTAATTTTGTTAAATAATTACTAAAGTGAACTATGTAGTTACTCCTTCTGATATAGAAGGAACCTAAATTGTTAACTCAATTAGTTTTTCTGATCATTCTTTTTCTTAAACGGCATCAGTTAGCAAGGTTTTGGCCTTGAATAATCCTCTTTTTCAGGATTCTTTCCAATATGTATTCATAAAAGGCAAATTTTAAGAAATCTTAGACCAAGCCTTTGATACTTTGATACCCAGGAAGGTTTGTGTTCATATCTACACGACTATTAAATGAAATTTAATTAACATCCCTTAACTTTTCCTATTATTATTTTAGAGTAGACAACTTTTTTTAATAGCATATGAAACTACCTCTAATATAATACTCGAGTGAGTCTTTCTGTCAATCGTTCATAATTCATATTGACCTTGTAATAATTGATTATAATACTAAGCTAGAAATTGGTTACGGTAGCCAACTAGAGCCAACAAATGTGGGTTCATTTTTATATCGCTAGCGTGACCTATCATGCCTATCTACGATGTTTACATACTTTATTACCCTATTTTAAATATAAAATGCGTGACGTGTGGGTATAAAAGACATGAGTTTTTTACTTCTGTGGAAGGGAAGGTGAACATCATTAACATTGATTCACACATAAACGAAAATATTTTTGACATTTTAATCTTGGTAAATTAAAAAGAGAAACAAATTTCAAAAATAAAAATATTATTGATGTATTTCATAGCTACTTTTCATTATCTCATTCATGAATATTCTCGTGTAGACTTCCTAGTCTCCACAAATTATAAGTTTGCCTATCATAATTGGTTTTTGAGTTTGTCTAATATTAAATCCCACTCAAAATGCTAATGAACTCGTTAATGTTATAGCAGCATCCACTGCACATTTAAAGATTAGATATGACACTGTTTCAACACGAGTTGATGCGTTAACCTTGTTCTTGAGCTCGTTCAGTCGTTTCAAGTTAGGGAACACGAATCTTTTTGTTACATATTTAGCTTTGATTGTTTCATCAAAATCTGTTTCTGGGACTTTAATGTTACCTTTGGAAGTTAAGAATGTAGGGTTATTTGGAGATCCACCAGTCCACCACGCGTGATAGTGGCCCAATGGTTGATAAAGTTACCCATCATGAACCCATCACCAACCTAACAACCTTGTGCGAAATGGACACCGCCACTGCGGCTCCATCACATGTGAACCGGTTCAACTGATCGAACCTCGACCAAATTAGGCTTATTAGAATTATCTAATGTGTAACTAGGAATGAGTTGGTCTATCGTTTCATCGACCTCTTTCTTGAGGATGAAGTCACGTACTGAGTCGGGTATCGTTAGAAGCTTCCATGAACTCGGCACCTTGGTCATTACAATCGATTTGAGGGACTGAATTGTCGCTAGATACCGACCCGCGAATGGATAGTATGATGATAAGGTTTGCGATAACGACTTCTTTAGAATGTTAATGTCACCATGGATGTAGTTCTTGTAGAAGAATATAATTGGCATGTTAATATTGGGTGAAAGTTGATCAAGCAATGAAAGATGATGAGTTTTAAGGTGAGAAGGTGTTTGGGAAGATGGTTTTATGATTTCTTGAGATATGATAGTGTGAAGTTTCCTTGAACTTAAAAATCTTGTGATGATCATGGTCATTATTGATGGCAAGATAACTTGTAATATGAAGATGTACGCATATATTCTTCTTTTTATAAAGCCTTCAGCTTACAATTTATTATTTAATTAATGGATAAATTGGATTATTAGTCAGCCCATTAATGTTTATGAACTTGTGGGCGGAAAAGGTGCATGTGTAGTGAAAAAAAACGACAAATCATTCGTTTCTATCTAGTTAATAGTTATAATGTTATATCCATATGCCGAATTAACTAAATAAATATGATAGGGGTTTCCCTTTGAGTTATCTTTTGGGGTGGTCATAGGTTAAAGAGTCTGACATGTAGTGGCAAATAACTACTATCAAATAACTAGATCGTTAAAACTTAAAATCATGTCCCATGAAGACTCAAACTTGAGTAACAGTGCCCGTGCAGGGGCGTACCTATTCACACTTCAAGGGGGCAGCCGCCCTCCGTGAATTTTTTTCCAGTGGTATATATATGTTAAAAACTCGACCGACCCCCATAAAATTTTGTAATCGTTCCTCAATCCGCCCTCATTCCGCCCCAACCCAATTTTAATTTCTAATTTTAGTTATAAAACATTAAAACCCAAGTTGAAAATATGCCCAACTAATAATATATACCAGTTAAAATAAGTTCAAGTATATTATTAATTTTTATAAACTAACCAAACTCACAATTATCATCTATTAAATAAGTTTATTATTAATTTTAATATATTAAACTAAACCCACCATTAGCCCATTATGTTTTTCAATATTAAATTTTGTGTACTTGATTAGTTTTTAACATTACCGGACCCGATTCGACCCAAACCGGCCCGAAACAGTAGAGAAAAATTATTATATAACGATAATCAAACGACACTAGAAAAATTTCTGTCCCCCATGAAAAAATTTTCTGGATCCGCCACTGCTCATCGAGGATGCCTGCATGTGCCACTCACACAAGCATCGTTCCTTCTTGTTTATCAATCGGAAATCAAGACAAACCGGGCACTATGGTGAGACGTGAAAACACCCAATCCCATTCTGACCTCGATATGTGGAATCGTCTTGCGCCATATGTACTGAGATTGTTCGGGAGACATGGTCCAAGCCCGGTACGAGGATGACTTGTGCCTAGTGGTGCAATGAATTCTTTCCTTTTTTTCGGTATGCCGCTCCGCGAGCTAGGATAAAATGATGCTTCTTCGGCCAAATACGATATACAAGTGGGACCTGCACTATGCGCAAGCTGTGCAAAAAATCGCTTCTTTTTTCTGAGATATGGTCTACACATTGGATTTGATGACCATGGAGTTAAATCGTGTTAGTAGTTTCCTTTCTTCATCTTTTTCTTTAACGGTAAGAACACACATCTAATATTACTCTTAAACCTCGATCGTCGTTCATCATAAGACTTGAATCGTTAACAATTTAACATTATAAGAAAAGACATCAATATGTACTCAACCAGACGTCCTTGAGCTACAAGCCTCTGAGTTCTACTTTTTTTATGATGACAATGACTCAATTCATAAAAAAATAACTTGCAATTTAACATGCAATTCAAGCGAGTTTGAGCTAGCTTTAGGATAAACTTACCGATGAGGTTTGTTAAACAAGTTAGCCTTTATGCTAATCTAACGAGTTTATGAATTGACTAGTTTACTTTCTTAACAAATTTTACGACTATTTTTGGTTAAAACATAGCCTGAATATCTTGAAATTTTGTATGTGGCCTGTTAAGTGTATATCTCTACTTTTAAAAAGGTAACTTGTAGTGTTATAAAATGGCATGTTACCTAGATCAACACTATTATTTGTATCTTTATATTACGAATATTCCGATAATATCGAATACTACATTTACAATTAATAATATTATTCTGTATCATGTGAACTCCTATTGGACCTCCTTTCATTGCGACTTGTCACATCAATCTTCACCAACTATAGCAATACTTTAAAAAGATCATGTCATGGTCACCTTCAACGTTTACAAAGTAGATTTCATTTATAAATAAAAATATTCTTGTGTATTTTGTTTGCAAATGTGATGAAAAACAAAGAGTTAAGAAAGCCCTATAGCGATGGTAGTTAAAATTGGAACATGTCCAACGGTTTTCAATAGAAAATTTTGATTAATAAATTAAAATGAGGTGACGTCATTTATAATTAGCAGAAAATTAAAGGAAATGAGAAAGAAGAGGGTCTCAAGTGCTGAGATCAGTTGGTAATTTGACCAACTTGATTATTGAACATGGAATCATTTAGCATTCGTCCATGTTTGTTTTTGCAAATTGAGTTGTTGATTTGGATTTTTCATCTTCTATTATTTTACCATTTTCTTTGGATTTTTCACCTTCTATTAATTTACCATTTTCATGTGTGAAACATGGATTTTGGGGGAAAACAAACATATATGCAGTACACTAATATTCCATTCATATCATATCAGAGAACTATTGGTAGGTAGAATGAAAGAAGACTTTGTGTTGACTGTTGACACTAGAAAACCATGTGCCAAAAACAAATTCCGCGATGGTAAAAACCGGGAAAAAACACCACTTTACCACCAAAAGCAAGAAAAATTGCCTCATTGGTGGTGCTTTACCACAAGTCACAATAATTAATCTCATGCATAGTTTTGTACCCGCATATCCACCTCAAATATTTTAGGACATCTCTAGCTTGTAGGCGCCTCGATCTCCCTGTCATACATGCTCTTTCGTTATATATTTGTCACCTATTTTTGTGAAAATTTTGCTTCATCCTTAATATTTAACATTTAGCAACCAAAACCTTTTTTTCTTATTAAATGTGGAAATACATGAGAGTGTGTCTGTTTTTACCATTATTAACCTATAATATGTGTACGATCAAATAAGACTGGTGCTCACCAAAACTAAGTCTATGCGTTTGATTTTTCTCAATTCTCATTGAGTCCAAGTTATGCCGAAGACATAGTCAGCCGCAGATAAACTTTGATCTGTCGATGACTTATTCTAATGATTTGCCGAAGAATAGTCTATCAGTAGTACAAGTGATATACAAAAGTTCAAAGTGCTACCGATAAGGAACTATGCTTATGATCAATACATTTTCTGATAAGCTGCAAGAACATTTGTCGATAAACTGCAGCTGCGAAGGAAGCATCTTCTATATGCAGTACTTCTGAACAGTTAACCTGATTGTTCTACTGACAAACAATACATTCTTGTGATTGTTCTGTCTCCACTGATGACAAACATTGATGTATTCTTAACAGAAGATTTCAACATAAAATTTAATGTTGTGTCTCCACGTGTCAAGTGAAAAATTACCCAATAGTTTTTCCATCATTCGTGGGTAAATAAAATAGAAAACCTTGTAAGAGTCAGTGAGACTACCCAATTTGATCCAACAATATGTACCGCTAAATGACTATTTTTACTCTTGTTAATGACTAAGCACGGCTATAGGTCTATAACCGTCTCAGAAGCCATGCATCTATCATGCTCCATTTTATATCATACTTAAAAAAGTTTAATATATACTTAATTGTCATGAGAAACATACGTCATGTTTGCGGTGCGTGCATATAATGTATATATGTGTGGACCGTTGAGAGGCAAAAGTAAAATTACACTAGTTTTAACGTTATTTTACTTATTTTTGTGAAAATAACGTTAAAAGCGTTAGGTTGACGGTTAATCAGGCATCATGAGCCGGAGGTCTCTTTCGGAGCAGTCTTTCTATTCCTACGGGGTAGAGGTAAGACTTATCTTCATCTTACCCTACTCAGACCATACCTTTAGATGATATATATTGAGGACGAAGATGATGATGATGATGATGATGATGATAATGATGATGTCATGAGAAACAACGTAAATGAATTAAACTGGAGAAATTAAGTTACTAGAAAAAGTATGGCACTTTTCTGATTTTAGCAGGCTCATATTATAATATTATCTACCCAAAAATAATATAGAAGTCTAGGTTCTATGTTTTAACATTAAACGTATTCGTACAAAATATGAACATGGCTTGCATGTATGCACATCCAACCAGTCATCCATAATTCCATACATACATACATACACAGCTCTAGTTTATCCATTAAACTTTAAAGAAAGAGGTTACAACTTACAACAATAATGGAGATTCTACTGTCAGTTCCCATTGCCTTCTGACGAAGTTTTAGATGTTGGTCCCACCACACAAGCTTGTTGACAAGGTAATATTATTAGCCTCTCAAACAAGTTAATGACCATTATACCCCTGTCTGTTGCTGTGTTGCAACAAGAACTTTCATAGAAGGTATAAAAGTCAAGTAGCAATGTAAATGATCATCATCATCATCGTACTCAGTATATCCCACTTAAAAGTAGAGTCTGAGGAGGGTAGATGTAGACAGCCTTACCTCTACCACGTAGGATAGAGAGACTGCTTCCGATGAGACCCCCAGCTCATGATGCCTGATTGACCGTCTATCGTAGCTTTTAACGTTATTTTCACAAAAATAAGTAAAATAACGTTAAAATTAGTGCAATTTTAATTTTGCCACTCGAGGGCCCACACATATATACATTATATGCGCGCACCGCAGATGGTGCGTTAGCAATGTAAATGATGTGTTGCATTAATTAAACACAAAAATCGTACGTTGGAGATTGGGCTAACCCTAATGGGCCAGAGACGAGTCGGAGCCCACTGGAAATAGGACACACACAAAAAGGATTAGGATTCAAAAGGTTGGTAATTGATGAGGTAGTTAGTTGGGATATGATACCGCCATACGGGTCATCATATCATATCATATACGAATTATTTAATCATGATTCTAATAATAGTAACACACGAGAAATTAAGAATATGTTAATATCTGTAAATACAGTTGGAAAGGAAGAACATAGCTGGTTAAAATATTATATTCTAGGGGAATCCAAAGAATCTAAATGCGTAAATTCCAGAATCAATCATATAACAATAAGTAAATAAAATAAAAAAATAAATAACACAATGAATGCTTTATACTTATATATTTATATAATTATATTCATGAAACCTATGGACTCTACCTTCCTGACCTCCATCTTAACATATATACCAAGGTTCTTCACATCAAACCTCCATTTCACCCAAGACTTTATGTCATATTCAAATCAAGAGAACAGTCATAGAATTGGAGGATTAATGGAAATAAACAAAGTTCGTGATGATGATCATAATTGTGGTCAACAACCACAACCCAAAAAACAAGTTAAAAGAAGATTGCACACAAGTAAACCATATCAAGAAAGATTGTTGAATATGGCTGAGGCTAGAAGAGAGATTGCAACCGCACTTAAATTTCACAGAGCTTCTATGAAACAACAACAACAACCACCACAACATCAGACACCTGCTAATCAGGGTTTTCTAGATAAAAAGGCGAATTCGGGGCGACATCCCACCACCAATTACTGGCCAATGCCACCACCACCACCACCACTGGATCAAGAAAATCTTGATTTGGTGCTTCCTAATCAAACTTTGGGGTTGAATCTGAATTTTAAAGATTTCAACAACTTAAGAACAAGTATATATTACAACCCAATACCGGTTGCTTCTTCCACCTCATCGGCTGCTAAAGATGTGGATGTGGTCAACTCGGTTCGGTGGTGCAAGTCATTGGGTGATAATGAAGTTGGTGCGATTGAGGATGGGAAAAAAGGTGTTAATTGTTATGAAGATGAATATTATCATCCTTTTGAAGAAGTTATGGAATTTCCACCATGGTTGATTAATACGAATGAGAATTCGAGCTTTCAACATGCTCTTGATCACCATTATTCTGATGAATACTCACCGGAACCTACACTGCCTTGGTAAGATTCTCATTCTTGATTTATTGTCATTTACTAGTTTTTCTATCTCTAGTTTACACTTTAGATAGACTTGTTGGGTGTGGTTATTTCTCCCTTTAATTACTTTTTGGAGTTACTTTCACAAAGATGCCACTTGCAACATACTTTCTTTGTACCACACCTTATGTAACATTGTTTTCATTGTTGATGCAATCATATGTAAATAATTGCAACAAAATCTAAGTATGTGGTGTAAAAATTTAAATTATGTTGTGTTTTGTTGCGATTAACCCGTGTTTTATAACCAAATCTCACTAAATCCTGTAATAAGAGCATTGTGTAAAGGACTAATCTTATGCACGAGCGTTGTGGACTCGTTATAGGAGTGATTCTAGGTTTTGTACTCGCAAAATCTTGGATGTATCTAAAAATCTTGTAATCACTTTTAAACTGAAATTATTTTGTTGGTACCTAAGAAAATTCAATCGGATAATTCTTAAGAGTTTCAAGAACGAATATGAAATTTGTAATTTAACATCTTGTACCAAATCCTGACCAAAGATCGTATATTTATAGTAGGGGAACCATCGCAACGTACCAACCGTTGTAAGTGTTCATGATAAGACATGACGGCTTGTCATAACCGTTGGCGGTTATGCATATAATAAATAACTGTATCGAAAGTAAACATATCACTTCAAAAAAAACGAATTCGCTCCTCGCCAAAGGCTTTTCCCGTTGAACCTTTTGAGATTGGTGAAGGCTTTTGGGCTTGGATAGTTTAGGGTTAGAGGTTTCACCCCTTAACCACATTAGAGGTTACTACCAAAGTTAGGATAGTTTTCAATAAGTTTGTACTCCACACCTCCTAACTCAATCAATATTTATTCTAACTTTCATCTTCGGTCATAAGTAAATCAAATTACATTAAAATGACCTTAATGACACTAAAATCATCAATACATTAAAATGACCTTAATGACACTAAAATCATCAATACTGGCCTAAGTTCAGGACAAATCAATACGGTGCCAAAAAGTTCAAGTAATTCTAGTAAACAAATTTCCTTAATTGTTGAGCTACTCCTAAAAGATATACAAAACTGACCAAAAACTCGCGTATATGTGTTATACGCAATTTCATTTAGACTCATACCATTAACTTGATCAAGGCTACTGTTTTACTTTCACTAGTTAGATGTGATTGATTTTCTAATGTTTTATCCAAAAGACTAGACATAACTGCATTATGGGACTTGAAAACTATTGCAGTGTGACCACAGAGGTCCCCACCACCATGTTTTCTCAGTTTGTGTTGTAATGAACTTGGTCTCATTATCATATTTTGTGACAGGTTCACTGACCTTTTCTAAATTTGTCCTTTAAATTATTGGTTAACCCGATCAGCGTTAGATGTGTTTCAGTCATGTCGGCTTTGGAAATAATTTTGATCGAATATTTTTGTGTCATAGAATGAGATCCATACAATCATGAGAACATAGAGACGGAAATCTAATCGACTTAAACTATAACTTTACATATTATTACTTTGATCGTGGAAATTGTTACTAACAATATTTATGTGGTTAATTTTCCAAAATGCAGGATAGATATTGGTGAAATTGAAGGGATAGATGGGGAGTGGCTTGCCTGAAAAGATTATTCATTTTTTTTGGGTGATCACTATAATATTTATTTAATTTATGTTTTGAGCTATTTTCGTTTTATTCTCTATCTTAAACTTCAAGTACTTCATACAAAACGAATCAATTCAAGATAATTAATAATAGGACATATGTGCATTTCCTTCAAAATTTTTAATGAATTTGAAATTTCAAATCCCAAATGTTTTTAGATCCTTAAAGACAACTTATAAAATATTCATGGTTATTGCAAAATTTTAACCCTTGACATTAATATATTCAACAGTAATTTTTTAGTATTTAACTTCATCAATTGTCTTTTTTAGTTTTTTAACCCACACCACTATTACTAAAAAAACATATCTTTGAAGTAAAAAATCATGAATATTTGTTTTTAACTAGTTAGAGCAGCCAGCCGCGCGTTGCTACGGGACTGTTTTAGTTTAAAAATGTTAGGTACGGCTGAAGTCCTGACATGACTAAGGATATTTCCCCATCAAACCACACACTACATAATATAGCCGAACTTCAATTTTTTACGTCAAATTTTAATATTCACATCGCCAAGTTTTTCAAAACTCAAATACGAAGTCCGAAACCTGAATTCCGAATCAATTCGAAATCATATTTGGATTGTTCTGATAGATTCGATCGGATCGGATAATTTGATTCGGTTTGATTCAGATTTCAGATTGGCATAATCATGTTTATTCGATCGGGTATTCTAATTCAATCCGAATAACCCCGTTTATTCGAGTAACTCTGGTTGTTTGAGTTGTTCGGATACAAAACTATGGTTTTTCGGTTTATTCAAGTTATTCGGATAGATTCGAATAGGATAATACAAATCAAGTTTTGGATCGGATCGCATTTCGGATATATAGGGAAAAAAATCAAATTCGAACAACTCGAATCGAATAAACCAAATAACTCGTTATCTAACTCGATGAACACCCCAATAGATAAACATGTGATCTTAAAAACCCAATGTGAAAGGTCACACCCAACGCTGAATGTTGCATATTACTTGGCACAAATTTATGCATGAGTAACTGGTGTAACTTTCAAAACTGATTGAACCTCCACCATCAGTCACCCCCCTCTCTCTGATGGTTAGTTTACCACGACATTTCCATAAGGTTTAAAATTATATGTGAAAAGTTGGCAAATAAATCTGAACCAAAATCATCAATACGATAAAAATAAAAAGCGAAATAATGATATTTTACAAATAAAGTTATATTAGATTTAACAAGTGTATTTTACAAGTACGTAATGAACATACAACAATACACTACTATAGTGTGAACGATCAACACATATTATTTTGTTATTTGTACTATGTACTATCACATAATTAAAGTGCAATTATATTTCAGTATTTACATATCTAGCCCACAAGTTTGACAAAGTGCCTACGGGTAGCTTTTAGGTCCCGCATTAAAACCTTAGGGGTTGGTTCTAGACTCCTAAAATAGACCAAATTTCATTATTTTCATATACACTCTTTTTGGCAAGGAGCTTACGTTTCTTATTTTTAGTAAGGCTACAAAGTGTGATTCAGTGAAAGTTGAGGGGGAGGATTTAGTTAAACTGAGAAAGAGCCTCCATAGGATACCGGTCAATGCAATCAAGCCAAGGGTTGTTGGCAGCCGGAGGTTTTATCCGCCGGACGGACTTCCAAACGGCGCTGTTGCATTTGAAACCCGACCCAAATGACAATTGCCAGACCCGATCACCCTGGTTAACTTGTCCTTTCGCCTCCATGTACGCAAGCTCATACCAGATGCTACTAGAAGACGTGTTCCCAAACCGGTGGAGCGTGGCCCGTGATGCTTCCATGTTCTGGTCACTGAGCCCGAGGTTGCGTTGTAGCTCGTTCAAAGCGGTTTTGCTGGCGGCGTGGATGCAAAAGTGTTCAAATGCTAGCTTGTAGTCTGGAATGTAAGGCTTGGTGGCCGAAGATGAAGGTGCACTGCAACAAAAAATACCAATTCATCTGATTTTCAAGAGTACGTAGAAGCTGTTAGGTAGCAACTTAATGATTTCATCAAAAGGTTAACTTTAAATCAGTAAGAAAACAATAGTGGTTGTTTGGTTACATCTCTTAATAGTTCATGCGACCTTTTAATACATAAGTTTTAAGAAAAATGTCAAATGACTCAAAACTTACATCTTAATCGATAAGAACTTTTAATAGTTCAACACAATTTGCCAATAACCCCTTATTTTTTCAAACATGAAATTTAGACCGAGTTTGAGAGTGATAAATAATGTAAATTAAAAATCCACATATTTATTTGAACAGTACATTCTCTTTATAATCTTAACAATTATCAAAACCAAAAAATAAAATAAAATTTGAGGCTTCAAGTACTAAATATTAATGAGAAAATAAAATAAAAAAAAGTAATATCGGGATCAATCATCTGGTCCCCGATTCAAATGAAAACAATTTCAAGACGCTTAACTTGACCATAATTTTGTGTCTGGTTTGTGGGTTTGACTATAGGTCCGGTCCAGTTGACATTTATACTTTTGGAAAAATCCCTAAAATTTCAAGTTAGCCAAAGTTTTACTCTAAAGTGTCTATTTCACTTTTTAAACCCTAAAATGTTTATCACAGAGACAGGCGTCATCACCAATGTATTTACAGGCGTCTGCATATGATTAAAACCAATACAAAGCTGGCACGTCTTTTATAGGCGTAGGCACCCATAAATATACGAGCGACGCTTGTTCGGGAATTGTGAACGGGCGTCAGCCCATAAATTTTAAGGTGACACGTGCTCGGGAACCGTGAACGGGCTGTATCTGTTTGGAAATCATGTACAGGCGTTAACGTCTATACAGGGATGGACATTTTGAATTAAAAAGTCAAATAGACATTTTAAAGTAAATGTTTGATCAAATAGACATTTTAAGGATTTTCCAATACATTTTAAAAATTGGGAAAATCACCAAAATAACCAACTTAACAAAAAATTCATCAAAATGACTATCAGGCTCCAAGGTGCCTGATGGCTGAAATCAGGACAAATTTTAGCCCAGGGAACCAGCCGGCTACAGGGCTGCCTGATGCATGAAATCTGGTAAAATGTTTGCCTGATGGCTACAATCCGGCAAAATGCTTGCCTGGTGGATGAAATTAGGCAAAAATTT
This sequence comes from Stevia rebaudiana, assembly GCA_009936405.2. Classification (NCBI taxonomy): domain Eukaryota; kingdom Viridiplantae; phylum Streptophyta; class Magnoliopsida; order Asterales; family Asteraceae; genus Stevia; species Stevia rebaudiana. Next base: position 13,422 of record WOUH02006470.1, read on the forward strand.
TGCCTAGTGGATGGAATCATGCAAAAGTCTTGCCTGGTATATGGAATCCGTCACCTCCACAGCCAACTGGTTCTTTGGCAAAATTTTTGCTTGATTCTAGCCATCAGGCACTGTTGGAGCCTGATGGTCATTTTGGTTAATTTCTGGTCAAGTTGGTTATTTTCATTATTTTCCCTTAAAAATTTCCCGTGTATGTTTATATGTTTGTGGGTTACTATATTTAGAAAAGGGCTTACAATGGGCTATTATTCTCTTGTACCGGTGGCAGCAACTGAGACGATTTTCTGGAGGTGGTGGTTCCGCCGTCGAGTTTGGCGGTGCCGGAAAAGTATCTCTTGATGAGGGTGGAGAAGAAGAAGAACTGCTCGGAAAACGGGAGGACTAACGGACTTAACGTTGTGATATTGGTTTTAATGGCATCACCTCCAATTTCAACAATATCTCTACTGATCTTCAATCCTTTGAATCTTTGCTCATCTTCTTCTTGATATATGCTTCTAAAGCTCGAATCATTACCACCTTTATGCGTTCTAACAATATGTTCAAGCTTGTACTTTGCTCGTCCATAATCCCTCCAGCGATTCGACATCATAACCGCGGAGCAACCCATTCGAAAGAAACAGTTAGGAATTAGCATCGACCGATCACGACCCGGGTACCAGTTATAACCAACCATCTCCGTGCTCACAACCACCGCCACATTATTCGGGTTCGCTTGAAGCATGTCGCGAGCCAAATCCACTGCGATGATCCCCGCGCTACAACCCATCCCGCCTAGATTGAAACTCAAAATGTTTCCCCTCATCTTGTAGTGGTTGATGATCATCGCGGATAATGATGGGGTCGGGTTGAAGATGCTACAATTGACGATTAAGACCCCTATGTCCTTTGGACGGATTCGGGTCTTGTCGAAGAGCTCGTCTAAGGCTCCAAATATCACCATTGAGGCCTCCGTCCTCCCTTCTTTCATCGTCGAGGTTTTTTCTGGTGACATGATAGATTTCGGGACGTAGGTTTCATCTCCGATACCCGATGACTCAAGTATCTTTTTTTGGAAGTTAAGGCTCGCTTCGTCGAATTTGCCTGACTTTCTTGCTAGCTCGATGAATTCATCCTTTGTCACCTGCGGTTTATGAGAATCAGAATGTGTAACCACAAGACTTAAGCATGTTACCACATGGTCATATGACATGAATCTTACACTTGCTTGTTGAGATTTGCCTCTAATGAAAATCTAATTGTTACATGTAGGAATGTTTAAAAAGCCTGTTTTGAGACTCTTTGAAAAAAGTCCAAATTTTTTTTTGTTTGTAAACAAGTCTTGTTCGTTTTGTAATCGGTCCAAGCCTTGTTCGTTTATGGATCGACTCGCTCATTTAGAGTGAATATAATATATGTATTTTATATATAGTATTAAAATTTTTTATTTGTTAACTTTTATTGAAAATAAAATAAATCATTACGAAGAAATATGAATTAGATTCAAATAATAGCTAACGAGCCCTCCTTAATTTGAAAAGATACAAATTAATAAAAATAATTTTTTTCGTTTCAAGTTTTGTATGAGCCAAGCAACCTCATCTATATAATCGAGTCGAGCTGAGTCGAGCCAGCCTATTTAACTTCAAAGTACGCCAGCTCGAGTTCGGCTCGTCTCGTAATCTGGTTTAAGGTATATGACGAACTAGAAGTAAAAATAATATATGATTGTATAATTGATACAGACCTTAAGATCATCTACGGGTTTGAAGCATGCGAAATCGACCAGATAAATGTTTCGAGAGCGGGAGAAGAAATAAAAAGTGAGAGTGAACGTCAAAACGATAAACAACACAAGAACCGCAACAAGATCGTAACCGCGAGTACTGTCTGCGAACATCCGCCACAGCTCCTCCGTGCCAAATCGTCTAACCTCCTCACCAAACAAAAGGAACACCACCGGCACGGTGGCTAAGTAAATTCCGTGATTAATTAAATAATGGTAACCAAGTTTCACGTACTTAAGCTTCACAGATTGGACAAAATCAGGTAGCCGACGCCGGACCCTGACCGAAAAGGTCATGGATCCGGCATCGGGACCAGATGGTTCGATACCGCGGTTGAGGATTTCGGTGGATAGAAGGTTGTGTTCTCCGGTATTTGTCATGTTTGAAGGTGAATGTGGGAGGTGAAGGTACGTGTGTGTATGTATTTAAGGGAGTTTTGAAGGAGTAAATGTAGAGAGAATACATGTAGTTGGAAGATTTGAAAGTTCATTAAATAGGTAATTATGTTTTGGTTTGGTTGGGTGTTATGTGTTTGCATTGAGAAACTTCTTTACTCAATGAAACTGGTAGTTGGAGACCAACATGCATTTCTTATTGAATTTGGAAGAGGTGTTCCAAATAACCATCAAACCTAGATTGGAATATGAATCGTACGAACATAAAGGTTAACTAACTAGTGGAACTCAATGGTCAATTAACGGATAAGTTGTAGATGTGATTATCGGATTGGTGATGTTTTTCTCAAGTAACCTTAAGACTACCTTTTATTAATCTCGTTAAATATGACAATCCAAAATTTACTTGTTTACCTTTTATTGTGTTCTAGTCATGTCGTAAATTGTCACCATTTGTCTTGAATCCGTTGACTATACTCATCAATCAAGTTTTGAGTTAATAAGTTTTTGTTTTTTGAACGTCACGTACTATGTATGTTGTCTGAACAGGGCCCACCGGACAGCGGTGAAACAGACGTCCCCTAAAGCGCGGAAACCCCTTGGAATAGGTAACCCTCGCCCTCCATTGGAACCAAACCCTAGATTCTGAACAGGGCCCACCGGACAGCGGTGAAACAGACGTCCCCTAAAGCGCGAAAACCCCTTGGAATAGGTAACCCTCGCCCTCCATTGGAACCAAACCCTATATTAAAAGGTATTGTCAATTCTCATGCTGGCCCTTCACCTAGTGTCCATTTATACAGTCTTAAGTGAGATTCGAACTCATGACCTCCACATTGAAAGGTATGGCTCTTACCACTTAAGACAAGCTTCTTGTGTTGGAGTTTCAACTAATAACTGTATTAATGTTATCGTTTTCTTTGTATAACCTCACTAATTGAAAACATATAAGTATTTCTGTATTTGAGTTTGTTTAATTTGACTAATGGTTTCCAGTTTCCACTTTACACCACATTTTTCTTTGTAGGTAACATCAAGGTAGTTTGTACCGGTTTTTGTGGACTACCGTTATCAAACTTAATTAGCTCTAGGAATTTTTCCTTAGAAAAATATTTTAAATCTAAATTATTTTCGTACAATAGAAGATAAGTGTGGACATAAAGATTTACTGATTTTTATTAGAAAATCTGTAACAAAAAAGGTATATTTGCTACATTTTATGATTTTCCTTAGAAAAATATTTTAAATCTAATCCGTCAAATTTAACTAAAATGGGGATAGCAATGGGAAATTTCCAAATTTTTAAAACTGGAGAATAGAGATAGTATCCAATGTATAAGTATATTTGCTACATTTTATGTTTTTTGCCTATAAAATGAAGATGGGGAATATAAAGGTCATCACGATTCCATCGTAAGGATTAGGATCAAATACAAACTTTTATTTTTGTAAAAACCATAAAAACCAAAGTGTTATTATAAATAACAAGGTGTACCCACTAAAAATTATGATTTATACACAAACATAGCATTGTGAAAATATTACAGTAGCACCTTGTTATTTATACCATCAATTTGGATCTCATAATTTGTACAAAAAAATTTATAAATAACAAAGTACTACTACTAAAAGGTTATGTTTTATATACAAACAGAGCATTGTGAAAATATTAAAGTAGCACCTTGTTATTTATACCATCATTTTGGATCTCATAATTTGTATAAAAAAAATTATAAATAACAAAATACTACTACTAAAGGTTATGTTTTATATACAAACATAGAATTGTGAAAATATTACGATAGCACCTTGTATTTATAATATTATTTTGTATATCATGATTTCACAAAAAACATGAAAAAATATTATGATAGCATTTTGTTATTTATGCTAGCACTTTGTTGCTCACAGTTGTTACAAAAAAATGGTTTGTGTCAAAACCATATGCCTAAGTGGCGTGTAATTTGGTATCAGGTTTATAAGTCAATCAAAAAACTGGTAAACACCATTATTATTGATATAAGAGAAAAAGACCTACAACTAGCTTAGCCCAAGCCCCAATTGTATAAACACTTAGGGATGTGGGTGTTGTATTGTCTTAAGACATTATCGGTGGGGTGGCATGGTGTGACACCCCACTTCCCGGACCCCGGTCTCCGACCGGTCCGTAAGCGGTTTGCCACGTCAACTGCCGGTAATGTAGGATCGAGCCCATTGATTTATAGATAAACTCAAAATACATGACTTACAGTGTATGTGTATTTTCGTAATCTAGTGTAGTGTAGCGTAATCGTAACATTGGATAGCCAATACCATGGCTTGATTTCATTACCTGAGATTACATACAGTTTGAAAACGGTCAGCTATAAAGCTGGTGAGTTCACAGGTTTTGTATTATGTAATAAACTGTTATAAAACATATTCCGTATGTTTGTTTACCACTTGAATGAACGTTTCAAGTACGTTTAGTCCCATGTTTATAGTTAAGCAG
>WOUH02006507.1:0-18060 GCA_009936405.2 Stevia rebaudiana
CTCAGACTTTGCACGATTTGGACTCGTCTCGATCGAGTTATGGCCGAAAATAGATTCGGACAGAAAGTTGTAAAATGCTAGTTTGCATGTTTATGTATTTTGAATGTGTTTTTGCATGATTCCTGATTATAAAACATTGTTTTCGTGTGTTTAACATGTAGATAGGTATAGTAAGAGTATAAGAGTTTAATAAAAGCTTTCTTACGTAAGATTAGTCGGGAGAAGGCGAGGTTCTTCACTAATCAACCAAGAACGCCAATGTAGCTTTTGTTATGATCCAAATGGAGATGATTTGATGTAAATGACTTGAAAATGGAAATGAACAATCAAAGAGAATGATGATAATGTGATCTGCCGAAGTGGAGAAGAAAGAAAAGAGATAAGGTGGTGTGTTGTGATGTGAGGGGGTTAAGTAAGAAATCTAGATTTTGTGGTATGGTCCTTGTAATTGTTTACTAGATAATGTTTGACTTTGGGGGTATGTTTTGGCCGAGAGGTTGATGTGTTCATCGAGGGGTGTGATGGAGCGGCCGAGAGGGTGAAAGGAAATGGCCATCGAGAGGTTTGGGGGTGGCATCGTGGGGATTTGCATGGGAGCCGAGAGGTTGTGTTTGTGTTGGATAGTGGGGTTTGTTCAATGGACCGAGAGGATAATTAAATTCCATCGAGAGGATGGATTAAATCCCATCGAGAGGATTGTTTTCTTTTTGATCGTGAGGCTGCATGCAGTGCCGAGAGGATTGGTATTCCATCGAGGGGTTTGATTGGTGGGGTTCCTTGTCATCGAGAGGATGATTTATTGGGCCGAGAGGTTGGGTGATGGCGTCGAGAGGTTGCCGAGAGGTTGGTAGGGATCGAGAGGATCCATGGTTGCATCGAGGGGTTGCATTGTGATCGTCGAGGGGTTGCCGAAAGCGTGCATGGTCACCATGCAGGTCGTCGAGGGGTTGAGGGAGGTCGAGAGCTTCATGTCGGATCGAAGGGTTAGTGAAGATGATGAGTGGTGACCGAGAGGATGGTCACCATCGTGGGGTTCGTTTCGATCGCGGGTTAACCGGGTTGGGTCGAGGAGTCGCGCGGTATTATTCGGTTATAACCGTAGGCACGTTTGTTTGATTAGTTATTATCTTAGTTCGCGGTTTAAATTCGTTAGCCGGTATCTCCCGTTCGGTGTTGGTTACGTAATGTTTTGTTTATCCGTTCGCGTGACCGGGAATTAATTGTTTTGAGTTTTAATCATACGCCTAATTATTCTAGTATAATATTCAAGTATATATGATAATACGTATAAATGTACGTAAAATTGAGTCGGAGTCTGACCTGAAATTTGCGGATGTTACAGTAGTACTACTGGGTCTGATAAACCTCATGCGATAGTACCTCTTGCGGTAGAACTCAAGGTTTACGCGTATGCATTATTGACTTAAATTATATGATTGGTGATTATCATATGAGGGGCATAAATCAATTCATCAGCCTCGATGCCAGTGCATTTATGGTAATAACATGTTGGAGCTGTCTGATCCAAAGTTTGCAAAATAGTATTGTGGTCTTAATAAAGGTTTATAGGAAATGCTAAAACCTGTGAACTCGCCAGTGTAAAGCTGACTGTTTTCAAATCATTTATGTAATCTCAGGTATATGAGCAAGACAAGGGAAAGACTAGCGGGGTTATTATACTACATGTTAAATTATTATATTGTAAAATATTTGCTTCCTCTGTAATATATATTATTAAATGAAATGAAAGGAGCTTGGTGTAATCTAGGTTGCCTTTAAGCCGTTGGCTCAGTAATGATCCATTCTTGGGCCGGAGGTCTGGGACCGGGGCCTGGAAGTGGGGTGTCGCACCATGGCCCCGTGCCCACTTTTACACGCCCTCGTGCCGACCAGATCTGCATGTATGAGCAGACAGAAGGTGACCACGGCCCCGTGCCTCAGCTCGCACGGGCCGTGCCTGGCCAAACACTTTGGGGGATGGTTCCAAGAAGAGAGGTGTCGGGTCTTGAGCCTGTTTAACACTATTTCCACCTCTCTTCCACCCACAACTCACAATCACAATTGGAGGATCCGTTCGTTGACGAGAAGAAGAGTTCTTGCACTCGGGAGGCAGCTATCATCATCATCATCATCATCTTTGTAAACACTCTTGGTGAGATTGTTTTGGTTTAACCATTAGTTGTATTTTCTTCCTTCTTGTTATTGTAAAGCTCATTATGAGCTAAACTCGTTTTATCACTTTAATGTGGCTGAAGCTTAACCTTTGATTATGTTTGTGTGGTTTAATTAGTTAGACAAATGGTAAACCTTTGATTATCATTGATGAAAAATATGGTGTTTTGATAATTGGTTAGGGATTACGGGTTAATTGGTTTAGGGATTTAACTTTTGGTGCTTGAAAAGGAAAAGAAAGTTATTTAACCAAACTATATTATCCACGATTTATGAAAACAAGTTGTGTTTCTGGTGCTTGAAAAAAGAAAAGGAATTGACGTGAGGTCGTTGTCTCACGTAAATTATCTCAATTAAACTAAAAATATAGCAGTAAAAAGGGTTTCACATGTAGTTTGGATTGAGTGTTACTAGGTAATTGCTATTTAAACAATTAAGAAAAATTAAATATGTAAAGTAAAGCTTTATTTTAGTTTGTTGATTTTAGACTAGAAATTTGGTTTTGCACGTAAATAAAATTTAGTGAGTAACGATTTGTAACAATTGTGAGAAGGAGTATTTCTCCTAGATTTCTGGTTTTAAACCAACAACAAATGCAAATGATCAAATAGAAAGAACCACATAGACATGGCTCGTGTATGTAATAACTTGTGATAAAACGGAACTAAGTACTCGGATTACTAGAACACGAGGTTATTACCCAATAATCAATTAACATAGCCAACTCAAATCCCTTCCACTAAATCTCGATTTCCAATGACATCAAGAACGTATGGTCAAGAACATAGATTTGACAATATTAACAAGTTACAAACAATCACACACCACCATAATAATACTAACACAAATGATTAGATTACTATTCCAGAAATTAAAGATCATTCACATAATTGTTCACAAGAAAACCTTACATCCGGGAAGAGCACAAAGAGAACTTAGCCACTCATGATGCGGTGGATCATCACAATCTTTGATTCGTTGCACATATGGATTGAGGATGAATCAACCACAAAACAGTCCACCAAAATAAGAAAATTCTAATTTAAAATCGCCCCCAAAGGTTTCTAGATCGAAAATAGTGAAAAAGTATGTGAAAAGTCGCCCAAAGTTCTTTAAAAACAAAAAACAAAAATTTCCCGTCAGGCCCTACCGTAGCCTACGGTGGTTATCGTAAGCTACGGTAGCCCCAGGGTAAGAAAATGCTTCAAGGTAGCTGGCCAATGAAAGGGAGTGCCGCTACGGTACCATAACAGGCTACCGTAGCTTACGGTGGTTACCTTAAGCTACGGTAGCACGGTGAAAAATTCCACTTTAAGTTTCTTCCACTGAGCTACCGATTTCAATCCCGATCGACCCCGTGCTTCGTATTTGCATCTTTTATGCTCCTTTAACCTGCAAAAGCACTTCTTACCGTAGTTATCCAATTTCCTATATTTATGCACAAAGACATATAAATTTATTTCCATTTAACGCGCTTAAAGATCTCCCTACGGTCCACCCGTCACATTCCCACACTTACCCATTGCTTGCCCCAAGCAACACTTTCTAAAACATAATTTTAACGAATCATTCAATCAACATGTTCGCCATAGCATTGCGTTCTATCCACTTAAACATCCACCCAAGTCAACATGTTCGCTAAATCAAGCACACAACAACCCCTCACAATAGCACTCAACTTGGCGATATATGGTAATTTTAGCAAAATATGTTAAACACTCAAGCACATGTGCAACCCTACAGTTGCAAGTTTGTACAACAATCAACTTTTTTACCTACACAATTGCTTAAACACGATGCAAATAAAAAGGTCTTAAAAGGGGATTTATCGTGGCTATGCGATAAGGTATGGAAGGGAGTGTGTAAGTAGCGTGAAGATCCGATTTGGCTTGAATTACAAATAAATATTCACTACAATAACTAAACATCGCACATTCTTTCTTTTTGTGATCAATATCTAGATCGTTTTCTTCTTCTTCTTCTTCTTTTTTTCTTTTCTTTCCTTTTGTTTCTCTTTTTTATTAGACTATTTTTTTAGTTTTATAATAATAACATGACTAAACATCACTAAACTAAGCTAAGACGCATATCCTCAAAAGGGTGAAATTTTGGGAGATAGGCGAGGGTTATCCAACAATAGGCAATAAGCTAAACAATTGGCAACTAAGGACCTAAACCCCCGCCCCTTGCTAATACTACGCTCATATATATAACGTATAAGGCCCAACCCCCCAAATACCAGACTCACGCACATCAAGACGAAGCTACCTAATGCCATTATCATTTGCTACGGCGTGTTAAGCAAAGGCATCGGGCCGCATATATTGCACAAACTTCAATGTAATATCACACATTGCTACACACAAAGAAAAAGAAAACTAACATATTACACTCTAAGGCTCAATCGCTCACAATGTGGGGGAAATAAGGGTTGCCGGTATGTTGCGTGGGTTGACTGGTTACATGAAACCTAGACGGGTCATTTTAACACACATGCTAATCGAACATGCTATACTCCATTTTATTTATTTATTTTTTTTAAATGTCTGAGAAGTTTCCCCCATCCGCACACTTGGGAAACATTGTCCCGAATGTATGGTTTTGGAGGATTTGCACAAGAAAAAAACAATTATTTTATTTTATTTTTATTTTTTTCAAAGAATCACCATTACCGACTCATACCCAATTATCAACATCCTCCTCCCAACCACCTAAAATCAAAATCAAACAAATAAAAACAAAATTGTACATCGATTCACCTAGACAACTGAAGACTATTCTCAGTAGTAACGTGGCATCGGGGGTCCAAAATTGGATGTCATAACATCCGTGAACTCACCGAAGCCAGATGCGCCTTGACCGCTACCACCACTACCATCACCTCCTCCTTCACTCGGTTGCTGGGTAGGTATATCATGATTTTGCTGCGGATCCACCCATCGCGAATGATGCATGGGTGGAACCGGCTGATAACTAACACCATCGTACTGTGGTTGGGTTGAATAATCGATAATCATTGGATCATCAACCACCGCTCCTGCTAACCAAGCGTTGTACTCTCTCAATTGTCTATCATCCCGATACCAGTCATTGATTTCTTCTTGAAAGGCGTAAGCATGGGTGCGGATCCAAGTATCTTGCCTGTCAAACTGTTCTTTCCGTGCTCTTTCACCACTGGCAACCAAAAAGGTTTGGTGATCGAATGTTGTCCTTGCGGGCTTCGGTCAATGGTAGAAATACCTTGGTCTGGTGGCATGAATGACTTCGCGCTTAGAAACTTGATGTGCCCAATCAGTGTTAAAAATTTGGTCAGCGTAATCAAATTCTACCCCTTGTCCTGTTTGGGCTGACTCAGTCTAGCCTCCTACACCTCGGGAGCCACATTCCTACTTGGGGCATCGTTGTAGTCATCGTCCCCACTCTGGAGCTCTTCATATTCACTCTCACTCTCTTCTCTCTCTCCTAGTGCTAAGGGTCTAGCATCTACTTTCAATGCCCTCCACCGTTGTTTATCACTCTTCAACTTGTGATATCTTTTAGAAGCACTGTACTCCAACCCGAACCAAGATTTTTCACATCAAAGGGAGTATGTCTTTTAAGTATCCCTATGGCATTCGCATCAATCACCCCTTGCAACTTTAATAGAGCAGTGATTAAACAACAATGAGAAATGAACCACTTTCCAACACTATCTCTAGCCAACCAAATGTTATTCATAACCACATACCAGTACGAAATGAGAGATTGCCCTTTCATTAGTGTGTATAAGATTGGAACCTCCGGATAACGAACTTCCACCGGATCACTTCGACGCGGCATTACGTTTCTCATGGAAATTGCTAACAAAAGTTTGACTTCAATTCTAAGATTTTTCCTTCGAAATTTCCCGTACCCTGTACCTGGCATAAATAATGCCTCCACCATCATGTTCCACGTTGGGTGTTCATTAGGCCTATGATATATGTCATCCAAATCTGGATATTTGTATTTGTTAGAGCCCTTGCTATCAAATTTTTCAATTTTTCTCAATGATGCGAAATACATTGTCACCTCAGTGTCATAAACTTTGCCAATTAACCGCATTTCAGAAGGCTTTTTAAAAGGCGGGCATCTAAGTGTTGTGACACACTCTAAAATCTCATCAATGTATAACTTCTTCTCCTCATGGTCATAGCACTTCAACCCGGATTCCCACCCTAAAGCTTTGAATTTGCTAATAATCCAAAAAGGGCAGAAATCACTTTCTCGCACAACTTTTTCACAAATAAACCCGTCGGGTTTATGCTTCAATTTACACATCTTCTCTTTAAATAATTCTAGCTGCCATCTCATTTCAAATTCGGACAGTGGTCCTTCTTTCCAATCAGGTTTGGTATACTGAACATCATCATCATCTTCTTGCAACACCAACCTTCTTTTTTATGGCTGAGCATCCGGTTTGCAAGATGATGATGCAATACCCATTCCCTTGTCTCTTGCCATTTACCAAATGAAGATAAACAGTCAATTCACATCAAAAGTGCACTTATATCTAATTATAATTTTTTTTTTGTTTTTTTAATAAATAAATAAATTTTGCAATGTACTACCAAAATTGAAATGAAATCCATACCTCAACTTTGTAGGAAGCTTAGAATACCAAAAACTTCAAGAAAAATTGAAAACCCAAAAACCCTCAAAATTTTTGGACCGGAAGTCGGCAAAAACAATATCAAAATGAAATTTTTTTTAAAAAGTAACAAAACACTTGATCCTCTCGAAATTTCAGTCAAGATTGACACAATAATCTTGCAATTTGGTTAATATTCGAATATTTGAGAGAGGTTTGAAAGGTTATGGAGGTTAGGGTTTAATTGGGGAAGAAGAGTGATAAAAATCTGGTGAATAAGGGCAAATCCTGATTTTTTTTTTTTGTTTTTAGAAATTATTTTTATTTTTTTTATATACGCGAGTAAGATTTTTTTTCAGAACCTACCGTAAGCTACGGTGCGTGCCGTAGCTTACGTTAGCCATAGATACCGTGATGCCACCCCCACTCAGACGCTAGCCTACGGTGGCTACCGTACGCTATGGTAGCCCCCAGGCCAACAATTTGTTATTTATTTTTTATTAATCAATATTAGAAAATCAATATTTATATTTACCACCCTGGTGTGTTGTAAAACACATTAGATTTCTCATCGTAAATAAAGTCTTTTTATTTAGTATTTGTATAGTTTTGTATAGTTCTAGGTTCATTTCGTCCATATACTAAATTTCTTCGTATTCATCACGTGTTCGTGTTATAGACGATGTTTTGGAACTTAAACGCACGAGGAACGAGCACCCGAGGAGAAACGAGACGAAAGAACAAGAAATAAAAGAAAAAGCTTAATTATGAGTCGCCCGCAGTACGTGCGAAGCTGAAACATTTCCCTCTCACGATATGCCCCTCCCTAGAATTCACTCTGCGACCACCCCGACTATTTTGTCCGGGGCAGTACACGCAAAAGAAAAAGGCGCCACGACGCGGTACGCATGGGAACCTTTGACCGAGAGAAGCCCTAATCTTCAACTTATAAATTGAACATGATTCCAGCTGATTTTGGGGTTCGACTTTTTCATAGTTTTTGGTCGATTTTGGATGCTTTAGCTGCTGGTTGAATCAAGTTTGAAGATTAGGGCTGTTTGGGAAGCAATTTTGGTTTGTTTAGATAGTTGACTTTTTTTTAATCATTGACTCTTGTTTTCCTTTATTCTTTTCCAATTTGAACGATGAATACTTTGTTTAATATGAATGTTTTGATTGTTTGCATGATAATGAGTGGCTAAATTTGTATTAGTTGCCTAGGTATGCATGATTGTATATTTTGATTGTGTTTAATGTTGATTTGGACTATGATTCCTTAAAATTGGATGTTAAAATATAGCTCTTAATTAATCATATAGCAGTAATAGGTAATGGTAATTGGTTCATAATTCGTCCATAGGTCTATTTTGTCTTAATAAGATTGATTGAGTGTCTAATTGTCCAATTTAAGTCGCCTTTGCAACCTTGTGACCGAGAGGGTATAGGTTTAGGTTGTCTAAATTGTTTGTTTGGGTTAATTGGGTAGACCGAGAGGATAATCTAGTTAACTAAGCTAATAGGTTAGAAATTGAACGTGTGAGTAGGTTTTTAGTTGTGGTTTTGATACGCGGTTTGGATCGAGAGGGAAACCGAGTGTTAGGATACGCATTATAGGTTAGGTTTGGCCGAGAGGAAACTTTTCCACTGATAGTGTCTTGAGTTATGTGTTGTAAGCCGAGAGGATAAGTTCACCAATTTGACCTTACGCCACTAATTAACTAATTAATCGACACCAAATCCCAATTGATGAGTCCGATGACATTTTAAATACTTGATAACTGCATGATTATTATCCTAGGTAACTAACTATCTTTTGTTTGATTGATTGTTATTTGCTTGTTTCTGCGTGTTTGACTTTCCTGTTGACTTTCTTGTTGACTTTTGCTTAGTTTGACCATTTTGATTTCTAAGTGTGCCTTGGTTCTGTCCGTGGATCCTTGGATTGATACTCGGTCTTACCATTTGCACTATAACTCATCCGGTACATTTTTCGTGTTTATGTGTGTGCTAATAGTTTTATTTAAAAATATTATTACTTGACTGATTTACACCCATGATCACATACATCAAGTTTTTGGCGCTGTTGTCGAGGATTCACATAGGCACTTAGGATTTTTGATTGATTGTGCACTTAGTTTTAGGTTTTATTTGCTTTTGTTATTTTGTTTATCTTACACCTTCAATCCTTTGAAACCCCCCTTCCACCATTCTATCTTCATTGTATATTACCATCATGGCAAAAGTAGCCACACCACCACCCACGATCTATCATCGGGGAACGTTCACCAATTGTCGCACCCACCCACCACTACATGGGCAATCCCCTCGTATGTTACGATAGGCATCACTTCCCATTCCATAATCACAACGATGAAGATGCCCTGGGCCACATCTCACGTTTCGTTCCCTTATGCAACACATGCAAGGTTCAAGGCTTAAGCCAAGAATCCAACTATTTGCGTCTCTTCCCCTTTTCCCTGTCTGGTAACCCCCTAGCTTAGTTTGAACCTCTTACTCAAAATTCTATCACCAGCTGGGATGAACTCAAAACCAAATTCCTAGCCAAGTACTATTCTTGTCTAGCACCGCTTACCTCAGAGAACTCATCTACTCCTTCAGCATGGGTTATGATGAGCCATATTTTCATTGTTGGGACCGTTTTCAAATTTTACGCATATAGTATTATTTAAGCAACTACTTTGTTCCTAACGGCATCAAGTTGTTAATGGACAAATTTGTTTCAAACGATTTAATATATATTTGTTTAAACTATATCGTACCCAACTTTTTCACGGTTTAAACTAAACCATTATCAAACCCGTAAGTTAGTAAATGAGAACGTTTATCAAATACGTATTGTTTATAAAATCAACCTGATCTAACCCGCATGTTAGAGATACACGATGACAAATTCCATATAATAACTTTTGGTTTATAAAACTAACGTGCAATTATTATTTGATGGCTATTAAATCTAAAATTAAACCTATAGCCATTCATCATCAAAGAACATTTAAATTAGTTTAGAAAACTGTCAAGCATCTTTAATATATTTAATTTCCATGGATTTAATATATTTATGCACATACATCTCCTTACTTATCATAAGTTAGTGAATCCCAATATATTTAGTCACATTTCGTAATCCCATTTCTTTCTAACACTTATGTTAGAAAATCAACCGACTAAACTCTTTATTACGACAAATAATTTAAACAAGTCATTCGTTTTGAATCACGATATATATAAGATTGTATCACAATCTTTACAGATCGACGCTACAAGTTGTACAACACATGTAATTTCCCAAATAATATATTTATTAGATTTTACTAAAAAGTCTCAATTAAATTTTATTTTAACTTTTCGTGAACCCAAAATCCATAATAGTAAGGTTTTAAAACTGTTTTAACAATTTCATCAAAATCTGTTTTAAGACAGTAAAAACTGAGTCGTGTTTTATTTATTACAGATAATAATAGTGTTATTATAACGATACTCTTGTTATAACGGGAAATACTTTAGCACAATACCGTATACAAACCGAATGTTGAACTAAATATATAATTCAATTTATATAAAATAGTGATTCAAACCGATGTCGTTGAAGAAACCTTCAATTGAAGAACTATTTGAATCGTGTCGTCCACACTCTGAGTATCTTCACAAATGTCTCGACTTTCTTGTGGTGTTTAAATATTCGTGTTCTTGACCGCAACTTTGTTAACTGCAGCAATGGGTAAACTAAAACAAAAATTTAGCGTTGGTTGATGCACGTATTAAATACGCTTCCCTTAAAACAGATTTCGGGCCTCTACAAAAGACAAACGCGTCTGTCTCACAGGGTACAACAACCAAAACATTATGTGTACTGCTGGGAATTTTCGCGTACCCGTAATTTCACCGGATTATTGATGTGTTTAGAAATAGTAGGAAAATATGAAGATTGAGGTGGTGGAAAAATTAGAGAGAACACATGTCTCAATTTACATAACTTGATAGAACACAATGTTCAATTACCTAACTCCATTTTTATCACCCTTATCATTTCATCATCAAATAATGAACCTTGAAACTCATTATATATGCATTCCAATTGAGACATTTCATTTATCTTATACAAATGAAACCAATAATTCTATTAAATAAAAGGTTTAATTAATAAATTAATTGCGACAATTTATTTAAAGGATGTAACATATTTACATAAGTGATACCAAGTTTCACAATTTTAATTTCAACCACTCAACTTGAGGATTAAGATCTTAATTCATCAAATTTAGTGAAAACGCATTTTCACTAAATTTCCAAAACTAACTACCTCAAAAACATCTTTGTAGCTCTTAGTTTTGCATATGTGGCAATGACAGGTTATCATTGTTTGTGGGCTCCACACGACCTAAAAGGCTGAAATTTTGAAAGTAGAATTAAGAGACACGCAAACAAGAAAAAGAATTTGGCTGAAAATATGTATCAGAACTGAATGTTGATGGAATGATGGATAATGTTAAATAAACCCTCTTTTTTGTAGGTAGAGCTCCAATTTGACTTTAGATGACGTTAAATATGGCTAGTTTTCAAAGTTTGATTTTCAAGAGCAATTTAATCAGAACTGAACGTTGCTGGATAATGTTGGTGTGTAATTGAATTGAATTCTTATCTATATTCATTAGATAGGTAGCTACGTTATATATGTGGTTCATCTGTTCTGTGTCAAACTTCAATATACATTACTCTCACCGGCTAGTACTTACACTGTATACACATTTGTATATTGATCTAGATACTTAGATGCCATAAATACATAGAATTAATTAATGTGAAAAGAAGAGAAACTTGTGGACTAATCAATTTTATTAATAAGAACAACGATGACTGAATAAGCAAAGTTTTAAAGATGTTAAACAAGAACATGTAGATGAAATGTTGCTGCAATTTTCACGTGACTTGGAGTAACACATAAGACCATATGTAATGGGGTTTGATCACCAAGTGACCATCCTACGTGGCACTTGGTCACACCATCATCAAGCCCTTTTATCATTACACATATAAGAAGTGACCATCAAGTGATATAAAAAAATGACCATGGTCACTTGGTGATTAACATGGATGGAATTAATTTCCTAATTTGTTTTAATATCAACCAATAAAAATGATCCACATCATTATTCATTTTTTCTATCACTCATTTTCTAGTCAAGTCCTATTACACCCATTTTTACTCATATCTACCTAAATAACGTGGCGCCTATGTGGCAACTTGGTCACGCCCCTTTTAAGTGACCAATACACGTAGTCTAAATAATTACAGCAGAAACCGGCGAGTGTATGCCATTTGTGCTAGTGTTCGATAGATAAATGTTACTTTGGTATTCCAGCATACAATATTATATATCAGTAGATAAATGTTACTAGTAGCTAGAATCATCAAAGCTTGAGTTATGAAGATGTAAAAGATAGTCTAGCACTCTTCTGTATGATACCTGTTATAATGGGTTCGCTGAATGTAAGTTGTTTATTTAAAAAAAATGTCACTGTGTTATCCATGGTTTGTGGACATATAGGTGCTTTGCAAATTCTTAGTGAATGGAAAACAATCCATTAAGTATTGTTGTTTAAGTTGTTGCCAAATATATGTGGGGAAGTGTCTTTTGAAAAGGACTTTTGGTAACAAATTTGTTGTCGAAGGCTATGTTAGAGAAGATTTAAAGTGTAAGGACCAGACCAATCTCCCCACGAAATTATTTTTACATCTTTTGTCACAACCTCAAATTCTCACCTCTGCTAACACCATAGGTGAGGCTATGACATTGCACGACTGGCCAGGATTTGAGTCAATGCTTGTATTGATTGACTCTATATGATTTTTTAAAAACATATTTTGCTGTTAGTTCTCTAAAATTATACTATATCATTGTTGTTATTTTAATATGTTTTGTTCATGATGGAAATTCATTTTGACATATATATGAAATGCATGAATTCCTTCTATCAAATTATACTTAATAATGATCTCTTGTAAAGGTTAAATTCACAGGTATAAAGAATCTCTAGTCATCGGACAAAAAAGATCCTTGAGGATTGGATGAAAGCTTTTCCCAGTTAGAAAAATACTAATGATCTCCTCTCCTAGAGTTACTCGAACAGTTTTGAGTATTTTCTAACGCTTAAAGCTTGTGGATAATTAACTGGGAAGTTACTCGGACAAATTTAGTCATTGGAGTAAGTCAAAACTTACTCCAATGAACAAAGAGTTGAGACCTATTCGAAGACACTGTTCATTACTAGAAAGAAAAAACATGTTTGCACAAAGATCAAATATGCTCGAACAACTGTTTGCTTCTCGAATGACTTAAAGTTATTCGAAAGACAAACTTACTCGAACATATTAAATCTGTTTGAACAAACTGTTTGCTTTTCGAACAAACCAAAGTTACTCGAACACTATTCCGTCTACGGATGATCAACTTATAGAAATAAAGAATAAAGTTATTCAAATAATTGTTGCATATGCGAACAAATAAAAGATTCTCGAAGAAGACTTACTCGAATGCATATAACTTATGCGAACGAGTAAAGGAGTTATTCCAGCACCCTACTGCTTATGCGAATGAAGATCTTCTCTTGTTCGAACAAGCTTCTTGGGTGACGTCACCATCAGGTCCACTGTTACTTATTCGAATGAGCATGCTGGCTCTTCGAACACCTGAGTACACGTGTCTGACTGATGGGCCGTTTAGTATTTCGTTTTCATTCTCTGTAAATGGGCCTGCCTGATATTCCTTATCAGTCATTGTCTATAAATAGAATAAGTTGGGGTGGAGTGTGCTGAATACTAGTGCTAAAATCGAGTGATTGTGAGATTTGATTGAGAGTATTTGTTGTAATTAGTAACCTTGTAACCTTTCTTTGAAATTTAATCTAAGAACCATCTTTTACTCTTCACTGTTGTTTGTTGTCGTTGAGCTCTGTGAGATCTAACCTATCTTTGTTTCCACCATTGATAGGTTGTGGAGGTTCTTCACCTTGTTGATCCGATGAATCTTCAATCTTCGATCATGTACATTCAATCATGACAAAACGTTTAGTTTCATAAGTTCATCAGAGTTAACGTTTAATATTGCGGAAGCATAACTAGTTTTAAAATGTTGTGGAAGCATAATTAGTTTTAAGATGTTGCGGAAGCATAAAAGTAAAACACATAAGTCTATCACACTATTCAAAAGTAATCAAAACGTTTATGCAAATGTTTGAAAAAGAGGGTGCATGCGACTCCAGCTAAGCATCCTAATCCTTGTATTGTGCTCACCATAGCGACCTGAGAAACATACTAAAAAGTGTCAACCAAAAGGCTTGGTGAGTTTACATGTTTATAAACAGTTCAAAATTTTTGCAGGCACATATATAAACAAGCATTTAATCATATTGATAAGTAGTCAAAATATCGTGTAACTAAATGTGCCAAATACCAAATCTGAACATCAATGTTGTGCTTTTCCATCAATATCCATTTAAATAAATGTTGAAAAAAATAAAGTAGGCCAATCAGCACCCATTCTGGCCTCGCCGACGGAGTGGGGTTTGCCAAACCAAATAGTACTATTCAATTCACCACGTTTGGGTAACATAATTAAACGGTATTCATAATTATGGAAGGACTTTAAATGAAATGTAAAATTCAGCGAAGTTCACACGAGACTATAGCAAGCTATATATGCCCTAAAATAGTTTAATCATGAGTATGTGTCTCCCCTAAAAGGAAAGATTTTAAAACGAGGGGCCGTGAGACTCACCTCGACAGCTACGTGCTGCAACTATAATTTCTAGCAAATCGGCTACCCAATACCTAAACATAGATATTCATGAGTGTTGTGCTACACATTGGTCCTTAGACCCAACATTTTATACGACTCCAAGTGATTGTTTTGTTTTTGTAAAAATTGCATTTTTTACCCTTTCATTTAGTTTGACACGACGACATGTTGGTGACTCAGTTGTTATTTGTTAAGTTGTGTTTATTAGTGTATAAAAGGAACTAGCTTTATCTAGGAAGTTTCCTAAAATAGAAAGTTTCCTAAAATAGAATTGTTAATTCAACTCAACCCTATCATGTTAACTACTCATCATGTTTATCATTTCCTATCATATGTTACACCTTAACCTAAAGTTTCCAAAAATAGAAAGTTTCAAAAATAGAAGTCAATTCAACACATGATCAAGTTGTTCCTAACGTGTTAACTAACACATCATTCATGCCCTAACATGCTATGAATAACATGTTATCACATAGTTTCTATATATAGAAGGTTTCCAAAAATAGAAACTAAAAGTTGAGTCACACATTTAACAAATAGTCCTAACATGTTATCTAGACAACATACATACTCACATCATGCATAACACATTAGTATTAAGTTTTTTATAATTAGAAAGTTTCCAAAAATAAAAACTTTCCAAAAATAGAAAGTCAAAGTCAAGTGTTGACCAGATATTCAGCCAGTTGTCACATAAGCCTAGTATGTTTTTATCATACCCTGTATGTCATCTAATCATAACATATAACACATAGCTTCCTACTTTCCACAAATAGCACACTTGTCCTACACATGTCATTTCTAAGATATATGTCGTAATACACCACATATAGTTCATACATTCATGATGACATATTACATTACTAATCATGTCACATGTTTAACTTATACTAAGTATTTGTCATTAGAGTTTCCTAAAATAGTAAGTACACATCATTCATGCTAAAATGTGAAACCAACATCCATATACTCTAGATAAGTCCTATGATGTCATATCAATCATCACATTACATAACAAGTACCACATCATGCATCTAGTAATTCACTTAGAACAAAGTTTCCTCTTTTAGAGTGTTACTAGTAAAAAATTAGCCAATTATCATCATCATCAGTTGCATAGCATCAAATTATTACATAAACATTCAAGTTCTAACATCAATCCTAACCTTACTTTAATTTTGCAAAATCATGATCCAAGTTGTTTATCGTGCATTTCATCAATCAAACATGTTTACACTCATCATATAAGACTATATCAATCATCATATTCCTAACACTAAATCAAAAATCCCGAATTCAAGTTCATCATCAAGAACCCTAATTTTCCAAATTGCAAGTTTTGTTAAAATTGATCATACATATGTTAATCTAAGACAATTCTAACATAAAATTCATCATTACATTATCAATTGACCATCAAACAAAGAATTTAGAAAATCAAAGTAAGCATCCATATGAACCTTATCATCAAATTATCAATTTGATTGCAATTGCATGTTGTTTTGTGGGTAATACACTTAATTAAACCATTAGACACCATAACAATCATTGATGTGTGTTATAAAACACATTACATTCTAGTATATATTTTGAGTATTTTGTTTAGTTATTTGTATTGTTTTGTATTACTTTTTATACTATTCGTGATTATAATTATAATGTTTTCATATTTCTAAGATGTTTGTGATTAAAACGATGATTTCTAAGCTTATTGGATAAGGAACGAGCATTCCAGAGGAAACGAGAAGAGCGTACACAAAACGAATTAAAAAATCTGAAAATCATGATCTACGCGATACGCGCGGGAGAAACCCCAAATCCGCGCATAGCGCTAGCACCCGAGAAAAGCATTCCGGGTGCCCCAACTATTTTGTCCCTAGAGATACGCGCGGAGGATCCCTTTACCACCACGCGGTATGCGTAGCCATCCAAATTCGTCAAAAACCCTAAAATCAAATGTATGAATTCAATTCTAAGGTCAGGGTTTTATGGTTCAAATTCTTCAGCAAAACTTTATGATTATGGGTGGAGAAGAAGCTGAAAAGATAAAGTTTGAAGCTTGGAAAGGATATTAACCAATTTGTTGGTTGTTTCAATTTGTTTAAACATTGTTTTGTCTTGTTTTGTCTAATTCTTATTTGTTTTCGGTTTAGAACGATCAACTCAGTATTATTAAAAAATCTTATGATGTTTTCAATGATGATGCTTGGCTAATTGCATTAGTAGTTGCTTAGGTAGTGTTGATTGCTTGATTTTATGTTAAAATCCAGTGTTTGAACAATGATAGAATGATTGGTTGTAACTGAGTTAAAATTCAAACCTTGATGAATCAAATAGCAGTAAATATTATGGTAATTGGTAATAAAATAAAGTCTAGCGGTTTAATAAATAGAAACCAAATCACTGATCTTGATTCCATGAACCGATTTAATAGGAATGATTGCATGATATTAGCCTAGGTGACTACTCCTTTCTCAGTGATTGTATATTTGTTAGCTACTTGCTTGCTTGTTCTTGTTTGCTTCATTAACTTAGTTTAATGAATTATTATTAAAAAGACCAAAATACCCCTACTTAGTTAATTAAGTTGCACGACCTTTCTTAATCCGAGTGTGCCACTAGTTCTATACTAAAGTCCTTCGACGATACTCGGTCTTCCATTCCCACTACATCATGACCGGTACACTTTCCTTTAGTGTGTGGATTTGTCTAAGATCGTTTT
Source organism: Stevia rebaudiana (assembly GCA_009936405.2). NCBI lineage: Eukaryota > Viridiplantae > Streptophyta > Magnoliopsida > Asterales > Asteraceae > Stevia > Stevia rebaudiana. Next base: position 17,321 of record WOUH02006507.1, read on the forward strand.
TATAAATTTATTACTTGACATATTTTCACATACCATGATTCACACATCAATCATCGATTGGATATGTAAACATCAAATTTACAAATTCATATGAACCCTACTTCGAAATTTACTTGATTTTTGGGGAAATCGCAGATTGAACTTAAAATTGATGCTTGGATGCTTCTGAATACTCCTTAACACTCACGAAATCAACACCCAATTGATTTAAGATCAAAGAACAAGGGAGCCTTGTTCTTGAAAATGGTCGTCACACTCCAAGGGAGATGGTGGCTAGGTTTTTTTTATTTTTTTTGTAAAATGATTAGTTTCCATAATTGGCTTTTTATATCATCTTAACATGGGCTTGGGCATTTGGTCTTTTTCTTTTCAAATGAGCTCTCTAACCCAATCCATATAAATTATTATGCTACTAGACTTATTAGTCCATTACTAAATTGGCACAGTTCGTCTCGTTAGTTCACTAGTGACGTAAATCGTGTTTTAGTTATTTTAGTCCGTTTGTTTTTTTCTCGTAAATTTCAATATTGCTACCAACACTTTTATATTTATGATTATTATACTTATAATAGGTCTACAATGGATTAACTTTTAGATCACCAACGTTCGTGGATAAATACTCGTACGTAATCCGGCAATTCACAGTTTTCCGAATTACTTACAATCTAGTGTTTATGCACCTTGTGTAATACATTCAATTAGTCCTAATTAAACATATAGCACATACAATAAGTTACAAC